>OMLC01042121.1:0-12852 GCA_900302585.1 Regalecus glesne
AAGCTCTATGACGACTTAAAAAACAGCTTTTATTCAGTAATTTCATATATAAAATGGATCACAGAATATTTACAATATAGAAGATAACTTTATATATTCTGAGAAACTTTATGAGTGTAGAGCAGTGATTGGCAGAGATGTGAAGCATCCAGACAAAGAACCAAAGATGTCTCATCTCTTAAGTTTAGGAATGACATTGTCTCCACTGGTGGCCATAGGGATGAGGAGTCGCCGATACTCCATTGGGAGATACTTCTCTATCAGCACTTCAACAGGAACCTGGTCATTCACATGGCCCTGTCTGGGATTAACAACACACGTATACACACAAAATTGACCCACAACCCCCCAAAGAGACCCTAATGAAAGTTCTCAGAGGTCACCAGTTCAAATGAGTCCTTTCCACAAGCCATACTTACGATGAAACATAGTTTAAATTAAATGCTGCATAAGGAATGTGTACGAGTTGAATACAATGACTTTTCCGTCAAGAGGTGATTTTGTGATTACTTATACCCCAGTACAAGCCACCTCCCCTCCCTTTTCTTAGTCTAAAATCAAAAATAGATGATTATGGAATGCATCTGTCTAATCTGTGTTTTTAAGTGACGGATGAGTTCAAGAAACCTTAATGCTGATAATTGTTTGTGGTTTCCTTAACATTGTGCACAAAAACCAACACATACCTTTTTAACAGAAGTTCAACATCTTCAACTTCAATGGTTTTCCTCTTTGCATGTAGACAATACACTTCCAAGTCCTCAGCCAAACGGTCAAAGAATTGATCCATACTGTGTCAAACACACATAGAATATATCTCAACTGCCAGCTTTGTTGATTTACAACATTCTATATTTCTCTAGTCAAGCACCAAAAAATGTGAACACTACTTCTACCCAGTTTAAAAAGCCTGATCAAAGCACAAAGTGAGAACTGGATATAATGAAACATAGAACAGCCGCCATGACCTTTAATGTGTAAATGCAATGTTGGATAGCTCTGTTAGGAGATTCTGTCATCAGAGTCTCGTTTAAGATTCAGACAATCTAAATGGGCTGATTTACATGTTGATTTACATCATACTTTTTCAATCACTCACATTTAAACCCAACAACAGGTTCTCTGCTTTACCATTAAGCACCAATAGCCAATATATTCTTGAAGACACAAATATTTGCCCCTATGCTGGCTTTCTGATATGTTGAGTCTAAAGCCATCAGATAGCTTTTAACCCAACGAACCAGTATGAATGGAATTTCTTACGTATTTTGGAGGACAGGGTAGACGTCTGAAGAGACCTTGGTCTTGGCAAAGTGCTTGAATACACCCATCACGTAGCTCTTAGGAAGGCTTGTGTTGTTTTTAGTCAGCGTCTTCTGCTTATTCTGGGCTTTCCTGGGCTGGGCTGGAGCAGAACTTTCACCAGCAACACTGAAAACATAAAATTGAGTTAAGAACTTTGAGGGAATAATTCATGAAGTGCAAGAATTTCTAAGATGGTGCATGATTAAAGAAACTATTGATATTGTTGATAGCATGAAATATCACATACTTTAACATAATAAGTTCCCTTTGTTCCTTTTGAGATGGGATGGTATTTGCCTATTTCTTACGCGAGTTTATGCATGAACACCCTTTAATCAGAGCATGTTTCAATGACTGATGTTCTGGTCGAGCTGGGTTTGGTACTTACTGTGTCGAGATTCTTGGTAGAAGGGCAGGCGAGGCTGTAAGGATGGAGGGAAACAACCTCCTCTGTCGGACGAAGGCAGGAGTCTTCATGCGGAGTTCTGATGGCAGAGAAATGGAACCCATGAGCTCGTTCACGTTGTTGAAGAAAAACACTGGTCCATTTCAGACATATTTTTCCTCATGAGGTAACTAGATAGCAAAGTGAAAACTATTCATCAACTGGATTTAAATTTAAATTTCCCCGTGTAGTGTCTGTTCAAATGAGAATGTAGGTGTCAAAATAGGGTATCATCAGGTGAGCCCGCTGGTTAACCAAGTCGATTGAAACCCAGCTCCATCAAGTCTTTCTGACTTGTTCTTTTCAAATCCCAGTCTTAAGGTGGATTTTATTAATTTTCAGCATGGAATAATTAAGTGGAAGAACATTTGTTTTCTCAAAACAGAAACACTCACCATCATCCTCTTCCTCCTGACCAGCTGATGTCTCACGGTCACCATCCAACCTTTCAGGAGGATGGGAGTTCTCTTCATCCATAGAGCCATCAGAACCTTCCCTGCCATGTCTTTCAGGTGGGAAGGAAAGAGCTTTGTCAGGGAAATAAGTGCCCCCTGCAGCTACACCACTGACAGCATAAAATTGTACCAAATATCTTAACACACAATATTTCCCACTTTTAGTTTTGGATGTTTGATTTGTCTATTTTTCATATTAGGCATCATATAATGACTGATGTTCTGGTGCGACAGGGTCAGGTACTTACTGTATCAAAGTACTTGATAGAACAGCAGGTAAGGCTATAGGGATGGAGGGAAACGACTCCCTCCATTGGATGAACATAGGACTCTTCATGGGGGTTTCTGACAGCAGAGAAACAGAACCCAAGAGTTCCTTCACTGTTTGAAAGAAACATTGTTCAATTTTGGACATTTTTTTCCTCATGGGAAACTAGAAAGATAGTGAAGTGAAAAATACCCTTCATCAGCTGGATTTACACTTCACCATCTTGGTCTGTTCACAAATGAGAACTTGTGTTTCATCACAACTTTGGTTTCATAAAGTGAGCTTCCTGGTATACTATGTCAATTGAAACTAAGTTCCATCAGCTCCGTCTGACTAGCTCTTTTAAAATTACAGTTTGAACTACAAGTGATTTTTATCCATTTTCAGCATGGAAAACAAAAGTGAAAAAAACTTTTTCCTCAGATTTGGTTAATGAGACCAAAACTAAAAACAGAAACACTCACCTTCATTCTCTTCCTCCTGGCTAGCAGATCTCTTGCCGTCCTCATCCAACCTCTCTGGAGGATGGGAGTTTTCTTTCTCTTTAAAGTCTCCACATTCTCCTTCCCTGCTATGTCCGTCAGGTGGGGACAGAACAGCTTCTTCAGGGAAATCAGAGTGGACGTTGCCACACTCAGTACCCCCGGCAGCTACATCGCTGTGTGTCTCAGCTGCATTCCCTGTAGTCCATACCCCCCCCACCAAAAAAACTACACTTGAGTGGTTATAGCATTGAAAAACCCATTTCATTGAGCTCTTTCATATTTAAAAGACAGTAATGCACATACTTGGTGTGCAAACTCGCCAGACGCAGCAACAGAAAAGAAATTTACCAAGTTGTTGAAACAAGCTAAAGGAAAGCTGAAGTCATTTTAACCTGTCAGAGGAAGTCTTATCGCTGCATTCTCCGTGATCAATCACATTTAAGCACATTTTGCAGCAAATACGTTTGAACAAGGTCACAATGTAATATTAGCAACTAACAACATAGTCAAATAAAGATTGAAAAAAGGTTATTATAACCTCTGTGGTTATTAACCAAGCTTGCACACATCAAACAGCTCCCATACCAGCATATGATGCACACGATGTACTTAGTGCTGTATTGTTTGTTTCCTTGGTAACTTCCCACAAAGTGTGAGTGGTTCCTTTCAAATATCTGCCTGTTAATGAGAAAACGGCATGATTAATTGAATTAGTAATCTATTTAAACCTCTCCATGTACTTCTCACAGTCTAAACCATGTTTCATGCAATCTGAAATCTTCTCATACACACCAGCCTTGGATGCTCCGGGTACTGCCCCCATGCTGTAGTAACCCCTCCTATCATCTAGAGCTGCATGCTTGATGGGGATAGCCTCCGAGCGATGAGCTCTGCGAACAATATGCTTGACATGTGATGGCTGTAATGTCACTTCCATATCACTGCCTCCATTAGCATGATTTTTAAAGGCTCCTTCCATCTGTGAATCTGCTCCTAACTCTTGTGTCTGATTAAGAGTTTTGACTTCTTCTGCTTCCTGATCTGTTATGTCATTATCTGTGCCGACTTCTACTCCCTCATTATTGGATGCCATGTCTTTTTCCAGGCTGGAGGACAATGGGGCATAGATGGGTGTATCCTGAGTTTCTATGTCAGAAGTGAAGTCAGGCTGAGAAAGGTTGCTGAGGCCTAGGGTGATGGCCTCAGAGTGGGCCGTCTCATTGATGAGCACATTGACCTCCTGACTATTCTGTCCTGAGAGACAGAGAGAAGGCAGACATGGCAGAGATGGGCTCAAGGCTCAATTCGCCAACAGCAGTAGTATAACACACATTTCTATGGTCTTCTTAGCATAATAAACCAAACAATTGGTTGCTTATATGATCCCACTCTAAAATGCTAGTTTAAATATAACCCCAAAAAAATCATTCATTGATCAGTGTCTTTAAAATCTGCAAGAATCATTTAGTAGAAGTATTTAAGAGAATCAGCCTAGTATTTAAGTGAATATCTCATATTAAAAAACTTCACACAGGCCAGGCCAGAAAGAACAGAATTTCCCAATAAATAGAGGAGGAACAGATAATAACCGTTTTTTCTCCTCTGAACCGCAGCAGCAAATTCCTCCACACTGATTCTGCAACGGTTCTTCGTCAGCCTCCTCAGTCCTGTTTTCTCAGAGTGAAGGTGTCCATGCGGTGTCTTGAAAGTCAGAGTGGTAGATCTGGTTAGGGGGGAAAATGTTTAAGTTTTCCCACATTTAAAGTAATGGTAGCCTACTTTGGAGTAACCATCAAGAGCAAGCAAGGTTTGGAAAGCATACAAACTAAAAAGAGCCAAGCCCCTCCCTTCACATGAACTTCATGACAAGTGCTGAAGGATGAGACCATGAGAGAGGGTTGAGGAGGGGAGGCAGAGTGCATTGTTTTCATCACTAACCATATCCAGCTACCTCATAACTTATTCACAAATAAGAAACCACCGTACATAACCATAATGAATGTAAATAATGAAAGAAATTGGCCATGTGCACTGAGACCATAGTCCCAAGTGTGTGCAGGTAGGCCATCCAATCATTTGATGCGAGGTGAGTGAAGCCTCACTAAATAAGGATAGCATGAGATGAAATGTTAAAGGATGAAGGTTAACAAAAGGCAGTGCAGCAGAAAAGAAGAATCCTTCAAGTCAGTTTACCCCAAAGACAATGATGAAAGCTCTTTTGTAGTTTCTTCACTCTTCTCTTCCAAATCTGTTGATAAAAACACAATCCACAACAGAATACAGCCATCCTGAACAGCCTAAACCAGCTTGTTTAATTTGCTCTCTGAGGAGCCAGTCTACTGAGAACACACTCCAGCCTACTGCTTTGACGGATACCCTACAAAAATTATTCCTGCTTAATAATAAGTGGAAAAATATGAGATGACCCGCATGTATGAAAAATGTGCTTATAGACATAACCTAAAAATGCATCAACTTGGTGGAGCTAGAATTGTTCATTAAGGTATTACTATCAATTTCTCCCATCTTCCTCTCGAAGGTCGCGACATTAAAACTTCGACGCAATCGCTTCCTTCCCAGCCCCTTCCTGGTGCTGGCTGTGGTCATCATGGTCATCTCAGGCAGGTCTGACAGTTCCATGCTGATGGTCAAGCAGAGATAAACCAAAACTAAAATATTAGTTTGTGACAAGGAGGGTATTTAAAATCTATTATTGAGCACGGAATCAAATGTTGCAAGGGCCCCAAATGCAGTTGAAAGGCATTAATGATACCATGAGTATCAATATATGAGATATGCAGCTAATATTGCCAATTAAAACACCGCCCTGCAAAAAAAAAACGTGTAATTCCTTCGCAGATCCTCAACCGCTCTATGAAGTCAGGTCAAAGTGTCATGCTGGAGCCTATCCCAGTAATCACTGGGCAAAAGGCAGGGAAGCATGATGTCAAAACATACCATGCAGAAAAAGTATTATTTTCCCCTCAATACTTACCTCTATATTTAACTTAACTTTGGATTTAGCTTAACATTTTTACCATTTGCATACGTTTAACCTTTACATTTTAACCTCATCATTGAGAACAACCTCAAATAAACATTTTATTGCACTGGCTGCAGTTTGTGTATTTTATTCACAAATGACAAATTTGCATTAGGTTACACTAATCGTGGATTATTTCAATATTACAACTGCTATCACTATCGAGACTAAACAAACATGAGCATGTAACATCAAGCGTACCTGGGCTGGCGGACTGAGGTGTGTTCAATAGGTGACTGGGTTTTTCTCTTTTCAACCCTCTTCTGAGCCAGGAGAGACACATCAGGTTCTGAAATACAAAATCCGCAGATCCACTTTAATAAAGACAAACTAAACAAATAAATATGGTCCACGGAACTAAAGAATTCATTCGCACACCCGTTTAGAAAATGTGCCACTGAACTGAAATATAAAAACACTTGTTTAAAGTGGCAGTAGACCACTTTTTGACACCCCCCTCCTGCATTTCAAAGCAGTACTATTCCTTAGGCCACTGTCACAAATTCAACTAGACTGCATTCCAATTGTAAGTGGCCTGACTACTGTCAAAAGTAAGAACAACTGTACAAATCCCAATTTGAACTAGAAACCCTGATCTCAGTGCAACTGGTGATGGCTATCGAGTAAAAGAAAAACACTATCCTATTCTTCTGAATTCTCCTCCAGCTGCCTATTGGATGACGCACTTCATTTGTGCTGTAAATTGGGCCTTCGTTTTCCACCAAGATTGTACTTGGTGGCAGACAGAAATTGCATAGTCAAAGTGATGTTTATAGGGAACTAATCTAAACACAGATGGTGCCTCTATATAGCCATTACACTGTGCAACAAACTTTACTTCATAATGACGGTAAAGCAAAAAAAGTTGTCTACTGCAGCTTTAATACTGCGGCACATCATTTACACACCTGTATGCAAGATGTTCCTGAGCAGGTATCTTGGAGTGATGACATCGTCATGAGGGAGGGAAACTCTCGTTTGAGTGTTTCTGTTTGTTGACAGAACCAAAGCTGAAAGCCTCCTCCTCTCACTGGGGAGCAGAGACACTCGGGAGACCCTCTGGAAGGCGGATGGATGGGAAATTAGACATTAAACAAGAAATAACTGTCAGCTATCATGTCACCGTCTCACCATCCCGTTTCTTTCATTTATCACCACATTTCCCTTGAATGTATCCTGCTCAAACGAAATACTGCTATAAAAAGTATAACTCATCACAGGGATCATTGGCTTTCTTTGATCAAACCCACTGTTATTTTAACCTATTCAGTGACATTCTTAATTGATGAAGGACTTTAGTCTAAAAAATGACAAAGTCCCACATCTCCAGTAACCTCACATGCAAGCACACGTTTAATCCTCTGACCTTTTTGAAAGTCTGCTTCAGGATCTCATTTGCAGGGCTGGGGCTGACAGCATCACTCCTCCTTAGACTGTGTCTGGACCTGACAGTGCGGCTTTGGGCCAGGGCTTTGGCTAAAGAGGCACTGCAAACAACAGGGTATAGTCATTCAACAGTACTGAAAGCGAACTTAGTCTGTGGTTCTCTCGTTACTGGACAAGGCCTGGCATTATTCCGCAGAATTAGGCTGCATAAACGTGACAAAGACACAGACATTAGGGTATACTATCCTGTAACCTGTGGCGTTTTCGCAGATCTAGATGTGGATCAGCAAAAACTATAGAGAACAAGTCAGTTCGTGAGTTGGGAGACGTCACGGGCTTTATACTCGATTCGCTGCAACAGTTATGATATTTAAAAGTAAAAACAGCTTCATGCAATGCTTATTTTAAATCAGCCTGTGCAAACGCTCTGTTCACTCAAACGTCGATCCCTCATTTGCTGTCAGATCTCAAGTAACATCTGGCAATTAGCATCAAGCTTTTAGCCTAATTTCACTTTTCATAGACAAACGTCTAGATAGATAATGAAGGTGGATAACTCAGGAGGCAGGGCGGTCGTCTAATAATCGTTAGATTTAGGGTAAAGCCAACGTAGAAAGCGTGTCGAACTGCCCTTGAGAGAGACACGGAAACCTTTACTGACATGGAATGACGACATATCCAAGGTGTTTCGCCGCCTCGACCACTGGGGTCGCCTCCAGTAGGACTCCACAAACTCAGATCATTGGAAAAACACTGTATTTACTTATTGTATTTAGGAGGTGGCCATGCACCTAGATGGAGTATGGGGGGCATCAATGGAGGATGCACCACCTGAAGCCCGAACAGAAAGGAAATACCTTCGTCTAACGGGCGTCCTGGACCGTTCCGTGTCCAGAACATTTTTCAGCAGTACACGAGCAGACAAATCTTCGCGATAATCCATTTGGAAAATCCGGGTGAGTCCAGTGACTGTTTATCAACTAGCTCTCCAAGGAATGGAGGGGATAAAGGCGGATTCTAGGGCCTTGGATTGTACCGGAATTAAATTTGCTAGCGTTACTCATTTTTGGTATTTAATCCCGTTACATTTTAAATACGAATGAAACATCGCGGGAACGCACGGAACTATGGGAAATATAGGAATATTTTTTGGAGGGGTGAGTTCAAGCTAAAGGCTATCAATCAAATTATTCATAAATGGCCTCTAATATTTAGAGTCAGTTGTGTTTTTTCCTGAATGCCAGGGGATGCCATTGTTCCACAATTTCCATAAACTATCACTGTGGTTTTAATAAAAGCGTCGAAACATTTCTGTTGTCTCGTTCTGTGGGTTGGCGGGCCTTGGTATGGAAATGATAAAGGTTCAAGTAAGCCTTGCCAGGAATGGGCCTCATGATGGAAAATAGATATCCTTGGGCACAGAGACAAATATTTGACAGTACTGATGAGCAACGCAGTTCATTGAAGCCATGAAGTCCTATTTGTAGACTATGACAACAAAAACATTGGTATACTCCTGTTCACATGGACTTTCCCACAACGTCTACATGTACCAGAATGCATTGCTGTGGACGTCATTTCCGCTACACCTGTCCGCCTGGGACGGATCACGTGGTTCTGGGAGGTTGCTGCGAATGCGCGAACTAGCACTTCCGGTCATTGTATCACGGTAAAATGGTGTCTCGCATAAATTATTAAATTTTGTTGATAAAATAGGTTTTGGTAAACCAGAGACGCCCAATTTAACGCAGTTAAACCGTATCGTTGTAGTTCAGTGTGTCTGTCCGAATGTAGCCGCTCTGTGGTGTACATGCAGGCAGAGTTCCAGTCCGTAGCGTCCACGTTGTACACAAACAGAAGGAGACACCTGTTGACCAGAGGCGCATGTGCAGTGATGCTGGACCACCGAGCTCCTCTTCAACACCCATCATCAAACATGTCACGGTAATATATCTGTCTATCTATCTATCTATCTATCTATCTATCTATCTATCTATCTATCTGTCTGTCTGTCTGTCTGTCTGTCTGTCTGTCTGTCTGTCTGTCTGTCTGTCTGTCTGTCTGTCTTTGGGAGAGAGATCTTTCCTCCCTCATATTTATTCCTATTTTTCTCCCTTGTGAACGTTTTTAAGGGAGAGTCGATATATACAGAATGTACCCTGCCTCTCATCCAATGAGAACAGAGATAGGCTCCAGTTCCCCCGCGACCCAATTTTGGATAAGCGGTTGACAATGGATGGATGGATATATGTATATATATGTGTGTGCGTGTGTGTGTGTGTGTGTGTGTGTGTGTGTGTGTGTATCCGTGTATATGTTTGCTGACTGATTAAGTCAGCTTTGATTATTTTTCCCTAAATTTTCCCCTTTTTTCCCACCTGAATTCCCCGAGTTGCCTACTGCTGGGTCAGTCGCTTTGATACCCTGCTCGAACGTTGACAGGAAGGTGGAAGTGGTAGCATGTGAGTCCTCCAAGTCGCATGACGACTAGCCCCCACTATTTTGCACATCATGGTCTCGTGGGGAAAGTAGTGTTTGGCTGTCGGAGAATGAAGCAGAGTACTTTCCCTTCACTTAATCGCGAGCACCCGGACGACCCAGAGGTGGACACTAGCAAACCCAGAATTATTTATCCAACCTAAACCCTATACCCATGTGAGGCTTAGCCAATTATCCCCCTCCAACTTTGGACCTCCGGCTGTGGTTGGAAACTGCGTAGCCGGGATTCGAATACCCAACTGCATGACATCGAGATGCACTAAACATAGATGCCTTAACCCCCTGCTTTGAGAATGTTGATGGAGAAATATAGAGAAGGCTAGAAGGAGTCCCATGGTTTCTTTGTTCATTTACAGAAGGCATATGAAGTTACAAATATGGGAGGTCTGGTACTGTATGAGGAAGTCAGGAGTGGTAAAGAAGTGTGTAATTGTGATGCAGGAAGTGTATGAGGGCAGTGTGACAGTGGTGAGGTATGTGGTAGGAATGACGGATGGGTTCAAGATGGAGATGGGATTACATCAAGGATCAGCTCTGAGCCCTTTCTTCTTTGCAATGGTGATGGACAGGTTGACGGATGAGATCAGGCAGGAGTCTCCGCAGACTATGATGTTCATGCATGACATCATAATCTAATGAGAGTAGGGAGTAGGTTGAGGAGAGGTGAAGGTATGAACTGGAGAGAAAAATAATCAAAGTTATTAGGAGCTATACAGAATACATATACATGAATGAGAGGGGGGATAGAGGAATGGTGATAATGCAAGGAGTAGAGGTGCAGAATGATAAATGGACTCATTTTATATCATGTTTTTTTTCTGATCCTGTGACCACTCAAAGTGCTTTAAAATGTATGCCTCATTATTTATCTGAGCATGGGGGATTAAGGCTAGATGCTGTTTTTCCTGATATCCTGTGATGGGTATCCACCCCTGATATGGAGGCATGTGCTCTACCACCAAACTACCATGGTCCTCAAGTGGAGATGAGGAGGGTGGATGAGTTTGAATACTTGGGGTCAACTGTTCAAAGTAATAGGGAGTGTGGAAGACAGGTGAAGAAGAGAGTGCAGGCAGGGTGGAGTGGGTGGAGAAGAGTGACAGGGGTGCATTGTGACAGAAGAGTACCAGTAAGAGTGAAAGGGAGGATGATGGTAAGATCAGCTATGTTTTATGGTTTGGAGACAGTAGCACTGACATAAAGACAGGAGGTGGAGCTGGAGGTGGCAGTGTTGAAGACACTGATTTTATATTGGGAGTGATGAAGGACAGGAATAGGAACGAGTGTATTAGAGAGACTGTTCAGGTTGGACGGTTGTAAGACTAAGGAAGAGAGGAAGGATTGAGATGGTTTGGACATGTGCAGAGAAGCTATGCTGGTATACTGGGAGAGGGATCCTAAATATGGAGCTGCCAGGCAAGAGGAGAAGAGGAAGACCAAAGAGGAGGTTTATGGATCTGATGAGGGAGGACCTGCTAGTGGCTGGTTTGACAGAGGAAGGTGCAGAGGACAGGAAGAGATGGATAATCTGCTCTGGTGACCTCTAACATGAGCAGCTAAAAGTAGTAGTAGTATAATAGTAGTAATAATATTAGTAGTATAAGTAGTAGTAGTAGATTATCAGAGCAAGACACTGTTACCCCAACTGCTCCCTGTGTGCTGTTAGTGCCCAGGGCTTCTATACAGTAGGATGGGTCAAAGTCAGAAGAACCACATGATTGTAAGACTAAAATGAATTTAGTGTCTTTCCTGACTCTGAGAACACTTTTGAGTCTTGATGAAGAGACCATCCATCATTGTGTGACATGTTCTCTGAATTGTCCCAACTGGTGGTTCACAGAACAAATCACATCAGATAACTGACATGTGACCCTTGTTTCATTCATCAGATCTATAAAATTGTCTTTGTTTTACTGGCTTTATGATTAAGTGTATTATTTTGTGTCTTAACTTATCTGTTCGGTGTCTGTTTCCTTATCCATTTATCCCTTGTGTCTGTCCCGTACCTGCCCAGGCTACAGCTGAATGTTAAGACATTTCTTTGAATGTGACAGTTCAGCCAGCATGACTATCAACGTCCCAATGAAACTCAAGTGACTCAGATAAGACTAAAGCAGAGCCTAACATGAGCTCTCTTATGACCTGGCATTCTTCTGACTTCTCATCCGACCCTTCTCCTGCAGATCTGCTAACACCATGTTTGCAGTGGAGTGGTTTGGCCACAGGGTGGCGCTTCGAGGCAGCATCAGCAAATACTTCTGAATAGAAAAAGAATGGCCACCTGCTGGCAGTCAGCGACACTGCAGGTAAGCATTAGCCTGCAAATCTTAAGGAGGTGGTGAAGCTTTCCAGACATGACAACATGCTGGTATGGATATAGAACGTAGCCCTCATTGATCCAACAGAAGCTGGGGTGAATCACATGGCAGCTTTGATGGAGATAATCTTCTTTTTCATGTGTTCACATTGGCATCCTCCATTAGGGCTATGTCATACATGGCTTTCCCCATCTCATGTGGTTTTGTGTGTATGAATGGCACATGTTAAATACATAGTTAAATATAGAGATTGACAAAAGACACTTGGAAACACAATATTTATAATAAACAGCTTTTATTGAGACATATCAGGAAGTGTTTGTAGTGTAGCTTCAGTCCACTGTTGGTTGTTGACTTCAGTCTCTTCCTGTGTCTCTTCAGGTGAAGATGCTGATCCTGAGAGGAGAAATGGATTCACCTGCCACCACCGGACCTCCAACACTGGACACCAGCTGCTCCATCTACGATGTGTTCAGCCTGCACTACTCTATGACGGCTACACAGACACGCAGACAACACAGACACACACAGACACGCAGACAACACAGACAGACACACACAGACAACACTGACAAACACACGTAGACAGACACGCAGACAGTCTGTGTCTTTGCATCTGTCTGACAGAGACAGACATGGAGACACACA
>OMLC01042122.1:0-21900 GCA_900302585.1 Regalecus glesne
CACATATAGAGAGGTCCATTTTTACGTCACGATTTGTCCCCACGTTGTGGGGGCATACATGGGCCTTGGGTGGAGCTTGGGGAATTAAGACTGGATACCATTTCTGATACCCTGCAGTATATTTGAACCTGCAGCCTCTTGCTTGTTTTCTCACACATTTTCACACGTTCTCTCAGACACCACCACATTCTGGGGATATCCTATCACAGATGTTTTGTGTAGCATCTCTATGTTGTCTTCTGGAAGGTGAATGGTTTTCTCCTGTTTGGACCCCCAAAAGTAAAGTGTCTCTTCCTTGACTCACTTAATTATGTTTTCCGACATTGACAGGGCCCACAAGCATACAAACTGCCTGATGTGGGTTCATCATTCAGTTAGTACTGCAAAAGCTATTCTCAATTCCTTTGAAAATCACAACAGCTATATCACAAATATGGCATGTTTTTTGCTAGAATTTGAAGCTAGGGCAGAAGTGCTCTGTTCAGTGGTTTGGAGTGGTTTGTGTTCTTAGCTTCTTTTTTTGTCAAACTATGATAAGCTCTGAGCAGTGCTGTGTGTTCGAAACTGTCTGTTTCCTTTGTGGATGCATGTCCCCCTATGAGATGGTTGTTTTCTCTGGGTCGCTAATATTACCCTTTCTGATGTATATCATATTTTTCTCTAATTCCACCATTTTTATGCATTTGAAGCATTACAAGAAATCATGGTCTTGTAATTGGAATATTGTATATTCCTGAAACTAGAGCTGAATGAATAATTCATCACACTATTCTTCGCCTTGATAGCTGAAAGCATGAAATTATGTGATCTTTTATTGATTCCCGAACAAGTCCACTGGGAAGTTGAAGCTGGAGCTTGTGGGGTTTCACGAGCTTGTTGAAAGACAAGGGTTAGGGTAGATTTTGGTGTCATAGTGGCTAAGACTGAATTAGGGATTGCGGTAGCTATGTGGTAGAGCATGGGCTTTGGAAAATGACGAGCTAGATGTTATTAGTTCAATCCTACCATGGGGTGTCAGGCAGGGTGTCATGGAGTGAAGAACAGTCGGCCTTAATCCCCAATGCTCCGTATAAGGTCGTATTCACCCCCAAAACATTGGGAGTAATCATGACTTATTAAAATTGACTTCTCAGTAGCTACGACTGCACCATGGCATATCTTTACACCCGATGTACCTTTCCAAACCAAAAACCCATTAGTTATATTTGATTCCTTCTACTCGCCATTTCATGACCTTTAGCAACCTCCTGATTGTAAAACTCATGAATGAATAGGTATTTGAGCTTGCCGCTTGTTTTAGGTTGACTCTCATCTTCCTATAACATGGTCTATCTCTGAATCCCTTGCCCTGAGTCTGGACTTGGCTTTTAAGTCCAGCCCCCCAAACTGTCAGGTTGGAGCCATCTCTGCCACACTATCATAAGTCCTCTCAGTGTTCCTTTTTTCAGAATTTCTCTCTCTTTTGTTTGCCCTCTTTTGCCTTTCTCTACATTCCTCTCAGGCCTCGGTCTTCTATCTCATTTCAATTTGGGTTTTCTCTTCATCCTTTTATTTTGTCTTATTCTCCCCTCTCCCCCCTTTCTCATCTTTCTTACTCTAGTTTGATACTTCTAGCTCCTCCCATCTCCCATTTTTGGGGTGGGCGTGGTGGTCCCTTCAACTGCTTTGCAGAGAAAGATAGCGTGCTTCAGCTGCTCTATGTTTTAGCACTGCAGTAATGGACACGAAAGCAGATAGATGCTTGGTAGCATATGCATGCACACACAGTCTCAAATCTTTGGGTGTTTAAATGCATAAGTTAGCACACACCAACACTAACGTCTGAGGATGTACATGCATGTTTACACATAGTCCCTTAAGTCTGTGTGTTTAAACACGCACATGGTGACAAAATCAGAGTGGTGTTGTGAAGTGATACAGACACAGGCACTTACATGTATGAATACACACCCACACATTCTTTCAAGACTTGCTCTCACTCTTCCTCTTTCACTCAGTCACATTCTCTCTCTCTCTCTCTCTCTCTCACACACACACACACACACATATGCATGCAAAAACACACTGACAAGAGAAATGGCATGGTTGTAAAAGAGTCAATGGGGTGTTAAATGATAAGAGAGCTGAACTGGTGTGTTTGACTCTGCAGCTGTCAGACGGTGAAACACGGCGCAGAGCATTTAGCAGCCTGCAGAGCTGTACTGCAGCATCAGCAGGCTGATAAACGTGTCAGGGTAGGGTTTTATTCCCAGCTGCAAGGCTGGTGCAAGTAAATTTAATCATTTTGGCACCATCTCCACTATTTTGTAACGTTTTGACATTTGTTAGCACAGCCTAGGTAGACAGACAGGGAGTGGGTTTGGAGAGAAAGGGAAAGATGTATAGCAAAGTTTTTGGTTCCCACTGAAACCTCGGCTTGGGCCTAAGCTTACATGGCATGTGTCTATCAATATGTTCATGATAGCTGGTCAAAACTGGTACACATTATGGGTGGGACAAAATATCAGCCCTGAAATTTACGGTAATATTTCCTCTTGGAATATTTCATCAAAACAATTGCACCAAATAGCAATATTTGGTAATATCAACATTCACCGATATAGGTTGTGAGCAGGGTGTGATAGGTTTGCCTGCAGTGATGGTACCTGTCCAATTCCTGACTGGAGATGTATACTGTAAATTATGTAAATATAGTACATGTATATGAGGATGTTTCATAGATGATTGTCTTGGGATGTATTACATAATTGCTGTGTCATGATAGTGTCATTATTGTGGGCAATGTATCATGATAGTATCATTGTGAATTACTCTGATTCCCACCCCAGTACACACTGCATGACTTGATTACCCTATTAGTCAGAGAATATGTCAAAGTCAAGAACTGCAACCCACTTGATCGTCTGTCCTACAGTGTGCCATGTTTAACACCTGGAAATAGATGGATGGTGAAGAATTACATGACATCCTGATGCTTCACACTGAATCCAAGCCTTGTAACGCACCGTGAAAAATACCTTGAGGTTGCCTATTTCAGGTAGTCAATCAAAGTACAGTATACAGGTATATAAGGAACAAAACCTTCCAAAAAAACTAAAAGTATTTGTTGAAGCTACTGCAGCTTTTGTTGTTGTGTCAACCAAGAAAGAAGGGTCTATTTATACTTGTATGTAGTCATTTTACTCCAAGTGCTATTGCTTTTCACAGCGCAATGCTTTTCATTAGGGCACTTCACTTCTGCCAGGGAACTCATTGTCTGTTGACCATCAGGGGCAGGAGAGTCTCCCCCTTAGATAGGCAAGCAAATCAAATAGATTCGACTTTGTCTTTAAGCAATGTTTTGTAATTTGTTGATTCATTTACTTCATTTACAAGAGTGTGAACAAAACCGAGAGCTCCTATGCTTCATTACACGGCTTAATTCCTCTGACATTGCCTCAGACAGTCTGTTGCGACACGCACAGATCAGTGTTGTCACAATGTAAGCAAACAAGACATGACTCTTTCTTCACACATGAGTCATGATAAACATGAATGTAAGATTTTGCAATTTTCCACCAACCCCCGTTTCAAGCAGTATATTAGCTGTCTTGAAGTCCATTTATCACCATTTTTGCTTTTTGGACCGTAGCCATCATCTTGGCTGAAGGCATTGTGACCATACCTGGTTTCATAAAGTAGCTAATGTGTATTTAGCTTCAGAGCTGGAAGTCTGCTTCTGTCATCCTTCCCAATCTCTTCTTTCTGTGCTTATTTCAAAGCGCCTGAGCCATTCTGAGTTATTCCCTCCCTGGAGCTGTCAACCTGCCAGCTAGTTTATTGATGGTAGTTAATAAAGGAGGGAGGTCACCCCTTTTGCTTTCCCCCAAGCAGACCTTACTGGCCAAGTCCCGGTGTTTGAACCTACAACCCTCTGGTGAGAGGTCTTCCTCTGTTATAGCTTAGTCCATCCCATCACCTCCCACCTTTATTTCCTTGGAAGGAGTTTAAAGTTACTGTCCTGTCACATCTCACACTCTCTCTGTCTGTCTCTCTCGCTCTCTCTCTCGCTCTCTCTCGCTCTCTCAGTACATGATGTGAATCATTCCTGCTGACTGTTCCCTTACGGGACCGTCATTGTACAAACTGGTTTACTAGCAGCTTGCTGCTGCTTGTCGGTGCACTGACTACTGCTTTGTTCTTGTTTAGCTGTCCCATATGTCTTCCTTTTAAATCTCTTGCCATTGCCTAACCCCATTTCTTTTCAAAACCTTTACTCAATTGTTCATTGCCTAAACCATTTGAAATGGTAATACATGGACCTGGACAAGTCAAGAAATTAGACGGGGTCCAGGGATGTATGGAAAAAATGTTTTTGGTCAGTCTAGATATATAGTCATGGCTTCCTGGATTTTAGTTTTGTTTTTGATATATCATCAGTAAATGTGTGTGGATATTTGATGTCAGACATCCACACATTTTAAATGAGTATAATCTCTGTCACTACAGAGAAATTAACGATGGCTTTGTTTTTCTACTGAGCTGTTTGCCCCTGATGAGCAAGTTGGCTCCTAGGGGAAAAGTACAAACCCCTGTTTACTTACAGGGCGCTTACACTGACACATCAATTTGAACAGAGAACTTGAGGTGATTTTGTGTAGGAAATACATTAATTTGAGGCACACCCTCTTCAAATTATGAAAGAACTGCTCCCCTGCCATAGCAGCATTCCAGTGAAGTTAAGGGAAAGAGCACGGAAGAAGGTCCTGAGAAATTATAGGGATGAGTCTTGATACATCTCCCAGTGAGTGTCCTGTAGTTAACTATCCTCAATACAGACCTCATCTGTCTGGGGCTGGCTTTGGCTTCTTGATTGACTAGTCCATTTATTTACATTTAACTCCAAACTAAAGTGAGCCTCCACGTCATGGAGGTCATGAAATGTTCGGCTCGGTGGCTTTGATCCTTTTTTTGTTTTAGACTAGCAATTATACCTAAAAGCTACTGTCATGTATAAAAGTTCATACTGTGGGCCTCCGGTGGCATAGGGGTTTAAGGCGATGTTTAGCGCATCTCTACGTCATGTAGTTGGGTATTCGAATCCTAGCTGCACTGTTTCCAACCACGGCTAGAGGTCCATAGTTAGTGGGGCATAATTGCCTAAGCCTCACGTGGGTATAAGGGTTAGGTTGGATAAAGGATTTTAGGTTTGCTAGTGTTCCCTTCTGGGTCGCCCGGGCGCTTGCGGTTAAGTGAACAAAAGGTTCTGTGGCTTCGTTCTCCTCCAACGGCCAAGCATGGTGCTTTCCCCGTGAGACCGTGATGTGTAAAGTAGTGAGGGCTCTTTGTCATGTGACTTGAGGAGACACATGCTACACTCTAGAGAGGCATCAAAGCAACAGAGCCAAAGGCAACTCGGGTAATTCTGGTGGGATAAAAGGGGATAAAATTTAGGAGAAAAAAAGTTCATACCAGGACATTCACAACTGCTGCATTTTTGTAGTTTTGTAGTTATCAACTAACCCCAGAAAGGAGTGGAGTAGTCCATTAATTGCGGGCGTAGTCGGCCAGCCCTGAATTTAAAACTCACGAAAGTGCAATGAAATTCATTAGATAGAGGCGTCATCCTGTAAAAGACACTGAATTTAAACGTTCTTATTCTTTGTAGATCACTTTTGGTAGAAGTGTAATCTGAACCACCCAGATGTTGATATTTGTTAAGAATCACTTTATTCAGTGTGATACATTTGATTCATTCAGTGTTGTAAGAGTTAAAGTCTATAAACTACCCAGGCTTGGGGAGTAATGGAATACCCTAGTGGGTTTTACATATTCAGGATATGCACAAAAACCCTATTCCCATATAGTTACAGGAAAAAAGACATAATTACTGATACTTTAAAAAAAAGGGCGTTGTTCTAGGTTAGGTAAGGCACTCATCTAGTAATCTTAAGATTGGTGGTTGGTAGGTCTGTCCGTCTGTCTGTCCTTCAATTTTCTTGGCAACTGTTCGTCCAAACAACTTCATGCTTGGAGGGTATGCTCTCAATCTGTATGGTTTTGTCCGTGTTTATATTGCCACCTGTCCTTTAAAATGTGGACTCGTTCTATATTTTAGAAGGAAATTATATGTTTGCAAAAGAAGAGTTGAATCGGTACATCTAGACGATATGAAGAACAGTCCTCTAACTTCCATGGTATCAGTGGAAGATGACAGCTGCTCCTAGCCAGAGTTTGGTGTGGTCTTACTGTTGCTAATCCAAATTTCCCAGTTTTTATTGTTAATGTAGATAACATTTAATTGGTTTTCTGTATTTAAGCCATCCGATGGTAGGAGCAGTGGGCAGCTGCAGATCAACATGATCGTTGCAACTATTCCACAATATTCTGTGACTAGGACACCTTACTATTGAAACTCTGGTCAATGGCCTATTTTATTTTCATTGTTGGCTTCGGTCATTATGCAACTATTGTTTATAAGGGTGGTGATGCTTGCTGTCCGCTTAGATTGAAAAAGTAACTTGTTTGAGTGGAGAAACCTTTCTCTCAATAAACCTTGTGTGCAGATGAACGGATTCAACTTTTTAGCAATTTCCTTACCTGGAATATTGAGCATGCATAAAGAATTTTGACTTACCTTGCTGAATTGATGCAGAGTGTGATTTGTTCCATAGAATTGTTCAAAGTCCGACAACCAAAGAAAGGAAATTACAGGCAGTGCCTCCATATTTCTCCCTTGTCTGCACACCTACAGTGATTTACCAGAGCAGTTTCCCTGGGGTACCAGGGACACATTGGCCTAAGTCCTATAAATGTACATTTTTCATTA
The DNA here is from genome assembly GCA_900302585.1 of Regalecus glesne. Taxonomy (NCBI): domain Eukaryota; kingdom Metazoa; phylum Chordata; class Actinopteri; order Lampriformes; family Regalecidae; genus Regalecus; species Regalecus glesne. Next base: position 6,809 of record OMLC01042122.1, read on the forward strand.
AATCAAAAGATACAGATATTTTTAGAAATTAAAAGAACAAGTTTTACATTTCCACATTATTGTCTCAGGTAATACATATTTATGTAGTTTAAACTGTACCTAGCTGGAGCTAACTTTTGTGCACTATCTGGACTATACCCAGACTATCCATCAAATGACAGACATATGTCTATCATTTGATGGATATTCCAGGTTTTTAGCTGTCTGGTATCCAGCACAATGTTTGGACAGATGCCTGTTTTCCCTCCTTTTGATGTTGTTAAAGTAAAAGTGTTTTATTGCCACATGACTGGAATTTGTTCACGGTTTTTTTCTGCAGAAGAATGTGTGAGGTTGTATCCATGGCAGTATATATCAGGTTACATCCATCTGTATCATCATACATCTCTACATCCTATTGTGTAAGGGCTGTGAGTGCAACCGAAGCACGATGCTCAGGAAGTCAAAATGACAAAATGAAATATGGAACACCTATAGCCTATAGTTTAATTTTCAATCCATAGGCCTACTGCATGAGTTTTGACAGTTCAGTAGGGGACTCCATGACCTGATTTTGGATAAGCAGTTAATAATGGATGCATGGATTGTAGGTGGACACCTGATTTTTTGATTAAAAAGCATTGTGGATACTCTTAATTCATGTAGCAAACCCCAAAGTTAAAGTGGTTGTGGGTCCCTTTAATCTATGCATTACACTAAAACCGTATTTGCAGTTTGCCTTTTTACTGTATGTTTGATGCTTAAAGTCCTATTTTATTGTCCTATTTAAGGACATGTACAACTGAACTTTTTACATTTGGACTGAGTTACTGAATACATTTTTCAACAGGTTCTTTTTAATTGTAATGGATATATTTGTGAAATAACCATTCCAACCCTGGTTTTACTGTAATTACATAGTAGAACCATTGAAACTTCTTTGTAAAAGGACACCCTTTTTATTACTGAAATAAAAAGTATCGGAAGGAACATAACTGAAAGGCACACTCAATTATTTGGCACTTATATTCAGAGATTGGGTGTCAATAATAATAATAATAATAATAATAACTCTTCAAGTTAGCACTGCCAAATGAGTGTTTAATAATTTTTGTAATTTTGACCACAGGCCAAATTCGGGTGAATATTTGGGAGTCGACAATGAGTATTCATTTTATTTGGCCATTTAGGGGGGTAACCAGTCATTGTTAGGAAGTTCCCCTCCATTTCCTTGAATAACAAACTTGTTTTAGGTTACATTTTGGAAACTAACAAACAATTGCTGTAGTCAGTCTGAAGCAAAGTTGTCTTATCCTGCCATGGCTACAACTTCACCTATTGTTCCGTAATTGTTTTTCTTGAATATCCACTTTAAGTTATGTTTTTTTCATCTGGTATGATACTGATCCAATTGAACTTTGCATACGTATGTCCAGTATGACTCCAGTTGGTAAAGAGTACTTAGAATTTTCTTAACTTTACCGTGCCCTTTTGCCCAATCTTTATTTGTAGTTATGATGAACTTGAATTAATTTGATGCGGATATAATATGTAGGGTACAGTGATAGTAGTCATTTCAACTTGACAGTGTGATGCACCAAGCGACAAAGCAAAGCTGGGTGCATTAAATTTAGATTTTGCTCATATACCCAACAAATTTTCAAAATCAGATAGGCCACTAGTCATGCATGTCATTATAACCCTAGATAGCTGGAATATAATCCTTCCTCAGGTGCGTATAAGCAGTGTGAATAGAGGTGGAAGCGGAATGGGAGTAATGTCGACTAAGTGTAGACAGATCCATCCTCAAAGAGATGCTCAATTCAGGCCAGCTGTGGATATAGGATTGGATCCCATAGGATCCCATTTTTATAATGAGATCTCAAATATTATGTCTAAAAGGCACAGTTTAGTACAGTTTTGGCCAAATATGGAACATTTAAATTGTTGTCATGGTGAACAAAAGGACTTGGAAGATTTCCATCCAAAATGTGTGTAGACATTTCTACAATCCAAGAATTCTGGATGTTTCTGCCAAGAGAAATTTCCACTATATATATAGACTTGGTAAGTTAATTTAAAGTTTAACTCTAACTGTTGAGTAAAATTATCAGAAGTTTATATTAGGAATACCAGAAAGGTTAAAGAAGTCATGCAGAACTGCACTGCTCTCTGAACATTCACTCAGCCCTGCCTTGTTTTCCATGTGTGAAATCCAGAAGTGGTGCAAGGTCAGCTATTGCACATTGTAGTCATTGGCCAACTTTTTCTCTTTCATTGCCTGACATTTTGCTTTTGCTAGTTAATGATTAATTGCTTTTGGTTCTTGCTGTAGACTTATTTTCAAAAGGTAAATGTTGAATGCTCACGAAAATATTGGACTCTGCATGATTTTCTGCTAATATGGTTACACCATTACATTTTTGTTGACACGTTGTCAACCAGTATACCTTTATTGCCTTTTTACTGCATGTGCAAATTATCCTGATTTATGAATTCCCCTTGAGCAACAGCTTCTACTTAAGTTCAAATGAGAACAAGATAACGCAATCCTTCTTCACCTTCCTGTTAATGTAGACAGGTTTGATGCTATGCTCAAATTCATTTTACAAAGACGATGGCTAATCGAAGAAAAAGGTGTGACCATTTGGTCTTAAAAAAAGAAGAAAAAAGATGAGGCAGATGTTGCGGGTTCAAACCCACTGTGGTGTATTAGGAAGGGCATCTGGCCTCAATCTGCCATATTTCATCTAAGTCTGTGTCCACCCTCACAACATGGGGACCAGTCATGACATGTAAAAATGGAGCTCTCTCTTTGGTGACATCTACTTGGACAGGATAAAGCCACAAGAAAGAATGAAGGAGAATTACTTTCTGTGACCCGCTGAAACCCACACATTGCTATGGGGTCTGAGGCCATGTAGTACACTCAGTGTTTAGTTGAGCTGCAAGGATAAACAATGAGAGATCTGAAACACTTGGCTTGCGTGCTGCACCACTGAGAGGGCTTACTGGTCTGATAGGAGGTAGTGCTGGTAGTGCGTTTGGCCTGCAGGGTTGACTGAGGGGTCAACAGAGTGGGCATTAATTCAGTATATCCACACAAGGGGTCTGTCAGGTACACTTTCTCAAACAAACATATTTTGGCATTCTCAATCCTCAACTCAAAACACAAGCACACAAACCATACATGTATACATTCGTGGAAATTATGGCCTAGTTGTCGACCCCCAGACTAACAGTTAGCTCTCTCCCTCTCTCTTGTGCTCTTGCTCCCTCTCCCTCTTGTTCAAATGTTTTACATTTTACACAAAACCAGAATATAAAGGCTTAATTGGGATGAAGTAAAATTTTAGAGTTGGATATTTAAGGATACTGATAAACAGGCCTCACCACATACACTCGTGTGCACAAATGTGTGTGAAAATTCAATCATGATTCATGTAGAACTTGAATGTCCCAGACATTCAGCAGCAATATAAGACGCAATACCCTTTGCTTCTGTGATCAACACGTACATTATTAACCGAGGCCTTCTCTCTATGGAGCAGAACAGGCCCTGGAAGCAGAATAAGTAATAGAAAACTGGATCTCTTTCCTTTTTGCCTTTTGATCATCATTTTTTTACATATTGCCTCTTTCTAAATTCTGAAAGTCTCTCTCGTTCTGTCTCACACGACCCACACTTGATTGGTTAGAGAGGTGCTTCAGTGACAAGTGACTGTTTAAAGTCACTCGTGCCTAGCTTAGTGCTGTCACCTTTCATTCGATGTATCTAGTTCTGCTCCGAGTTAACACACACTGACTGCCTGGTCAAGACCATGAGGTCAGGGGCCATTTTGGCCCTGAAAAAGCACACATATGCACACAAACAAGTTCAGGCAAACCCCTTGGCTCCCGAATCTGTGCACACACTCACTAGAACATGCACACAACATATACTACTCTCCTACAACTGAAACGTTCAAGATGTAATTCCTCAGGTTTTGATTGAGACAATGCTCTCTCACAACAGTTTAAATACTTTCAACCCCCCCCCCAACATTCTCGGCGAGGGGTGAAAAAGAGGGGAAAATAGACCAAAGCAAGCCCAATTTCGAATATACATAGCAGAGAGCTGTAGTTTATAGCAGAATGTACATGGCAACAGAACACAGCATGGTTGGAAATGGCTGGACAACAGGAGGATGTGAATAGGATCAATCATAAGAGCGCTAATGCAGAAGATGAAGTTTTTGAGTGAAGTTCAACTCTCATTAATTTCTTATGGATCATTATTTCACCCTCTCGCCCCTGCTTTGATTTTTCCGGACTCCAACTGAGATTATAATGGCACTCTGCCCGGGCATATCATGCCTTCTATGTGCATATGGTTGAGTGTTGGTATGCATTTTTTGCTACAAAGAGCAGCCCCTGGTGTGACAGTGATATAGATAGTGTTTGCTCAACTTCATCTGTCTGATAGCAAGAGGGCACAGACAGACAGATGGCAGCACAAAGCAAGTCAGCGATCTGCTGCCCCTGCTTCTGTATGTTCACCCCCTTGTGTATGTATGTTACTGTCTGCCTGTCTGTCCATCTGCCTGTCTTCATGTCTTGCATTAGCTTTGTCTCAGTTTCTATCTCTCTCTACCTTCCTCTCATGTCCTAGCTGTTCAGTATTCCTTCAAGTAAGAACATACCAAGAGTGTCAAGGTTGCTTAATAGCCTTTATTCAACCAAGTTTTACGTGTCTGTCTTATTTTACTAATTTCACAGAGATGCCTCAAATCAGGATTTTTTTGTCAATTTGGTTTTTCAAAATTATTCTTTAAATGAGAGGTCCATTTTTACATAGATTTAGATGGAGCATGGGGGATTTAGGCCGGATACCCTTCCTTATGCCCCATTGTGGGTTCAAACCTAAAACATCTGACTCATTTGCCGAATGTGATGCTCTACCTCTTAAAAAACAACTTTAAATAAGAAGAGGGAATCTTTCAACAGTGCTAGCATGTGATTTCACAACGACAATGAATTAATTCCCTCATATGATGATTAAGGAGCTAGAGGCAAACAGGGTTTGGTGTTATACAGTAAAAATAACTGCAGAGATTTTTTTCTTGTTTTCTGACTTGCAAACCTATCTTTCAGTGGGGGATCCTGGGTTCAAACCCACGCCTCTCCAGTCCCCCAACTGCATTATAGATATGAGTCCTTGAGGAAGACAACCTTACAGGGGTTAGGCATAATCTTCAATAGCTGATGGTGTGGTTTGACCTCCATGAGCTTCATAATCTAGCAAAAAGACTCTTCTCCAAAAGCTAGTGCTTTTGGAGGAAATCAGGTTGTTGGAAGTAATGTCATTATTTCACCATCTTAGTAAGAAGGGCTCTCCAATGCTGATCACAGAAATATCAAATTATTACAAGTATTTGTACTGTAGTGTTGTTTGATGGAGGCCTGTATGGTCTCCTGACCCTCCTCCTTGTCAGTGACTGGCAGGCATGTAGTCTGTTGGCAGGCTCAGTGGAGGCTCCCATTCCTCTGTGGTACACCGGCCTTTTGTGCGGATGATGCTGTATCCTCTTTCAAACGCCTGTCTTCCTCTCTCTCACTCACTCACTCACTCACTCACACACACTTCTGTTTCTTTACTCCCTTTCATGAGCACACTCAAATGCACACTCCTCACATCTTTCCTTTCTAATCTACTCCCTTCATCTCTCCACATCATTTCTTCTGAGAGGTCCATTTTATGTTGCAATTAGTCTTCACGTTGTGGTGGGAGTGGACACGGACTCAGATGCAGCTTTGAGGGTCAAGACCAGATGTCCTTCCTGACACCTCGTGGTGGGTTTGAACCCACTGCCTCTGGCATGTCAAGTAAAACAAAAAAAATGTGTAGCCTCTTGAAGCATGAAAGTGGTCATACTCATTGTTGCATCTTGGATCATTTATCTTTTTTTAAAGCTCTTGTACTTTTTTTTCCAAGGGGAGAATAATTGCATGATGACTTTTTGGTTTGTGTTTTTTGATTCAATGACTGCTGTGATTATAATTCAGGGTTTATTGTGAGTGTTGGTTTGTTCATTCTGTTGTTCACAGCAAGTCTATGTCATTATGTCATGTTAGGACAATGTGCTGGGTGGTGTGGTAAATGTATACTGCAGGTATATACGTGTCTGTGTATGCATAGGCCTTGGTATCAATTTTGAAGTTGTGCTTTCCCTTCACTCACAGGAAATGTGGAGGAAAACAAATTTCTTTACCACACCCTTCAGTTTTGCCTGGAAATGGACATTGAAGCGGACCATGTCCATACATACACAGAGTATAAGAGGCATGCAGCCCCAATATTTGATGCTCAAGTGCACAGATGTGATCAGTATCACTTTGCCATGAGTACCCCATCACATAATTTTAAGTTGCCACACTCCCAAACATACAGACACACACAAGGTAATTTCAAGTACTACACCTTCAATTACCATGTTTAGGAAATAGTGCAAGTGAAATTAGTGGGTCTGGTATTTGTTTGGGATGGTGTTGTGAATACACATAACTCTCCATGCCACTGCCCTGCTTTAGATTATGGCTGCCATTATACTGTCAGCATGCAACTACATGTAGGAAATGTGCATAAGAAAAATATATCCCCTGGGAAACACTGTGTGGTTATCTCGACACGCTTTCCACCACCAATCTCTGATTACTAGGTGACTGCCCTACCTCTTGAGCTATGCTGCTATGTTGTATGTGTGTATATTTTTTCACTGCAAATTTTAGAGGTCAGAGGGTACTTTTGGCGGTATGTGCATTTGTTCATATGTGTTATGGGGCTATAGGCTGCCAATACTGTCGGGACAAAAAACATGTTTGCAAAGCACACATCATCTCATGCCAGTTCCATCAGCATGACAGTAAATTCAATTTATTCCAATGGGCTGCTTAAAGCCTGAGAATTCTATCCAGTAGGGCTGTGTTTTTCAGCTAATTCCTCAAGTGCCCCCCATCCTACAGATTTTCTTTGTAATCCTAGAGTGGCCGAGTAGCTGCATGCAGACCTATCGTTCTATATTATGCCATGTGTGTTAGATCTGATACAATGAAGTGCTGATTGGGTGAGTAAATACAAGCAGGCCTATCTATGCAGGATTAAGATAAGATATTCCTTTATTAGTCCCACAGGGGGAAATTGCGGTGTTACAGCAGCAAGTGTAAAGCACAGTAAGAGAGATATCACATCTAGAAATAACGTGTAGCATAGACAAGTTCAACAGGGGAGAAATATGTACATTGTATACAGTATGGACAGATAAAACAGATTGCACTCATTGTTAATTATCCAGCATATTGTAGTTATTGCTGTGCATGCTTTGGGGTTGTTCTATTGGGAGAGCAGTGCTGATTAAAGAGCCTGACAGCTGCAGGAAGAAAAGACCTACGGAAACGCTCCTTCAAATACCTTGGATGCAGTAACCTATCACTGAAGGAGCTCTCTAGCCTAGCAATGATTAAAATGAAAATTGGCAGGATAGGGGGTTGTACTTGAGGATTGGCTTGGGAAAGTGCAAAAGAATGTCTTTGGGAGGAGGTGGAGCAGGAGGTTATACGCATAAATGTGAGACAGACAAATCTACAGGCACTGTGTGGTGCTATCCAGTTTGCACAAACTAAAGCCCCCTCAGAATGTTTTCAGAACCTTGTTGAATCTATAGAGGCACTATAAATGGCTTGTTAAACTTGAAGGCTTGGCCTGGTCATTTATTCCCTGACATTCCTGTTTGATGGCTCATTGATTCTTGATGAATCCAGAGAGAAACATCCAACCCCGATGTTCACAGCTGAACACATGAGAAGTGGATAGGTGCCGTGAAGGGGTGCTAGTGAAGAATGGGAATGAGAGAAATACATAAAGGCAGAGAGAGATTCCTGTTGAACCTGGACTTACCACAGATACCCAAGTTCAGACATAAACACTGAAAAGCAAAGAGAGGGATGAAAATGTATGGTGGACATGAGAGAGAAAGACTTGGAAGTGTGTGCATGTGGGAAAAAGAGAGACAACATAAAGTCAGTATTGTCAGGAATGATTTGAATTTTTCTCAGCTCTGTGTGTGTGTGTTGGAGTAAGAGCTAGTGCTGATGTGACACGGGCTCTGTGTTGTAAAACAATAGCCCCCCTATGTGGGCCATCTCCCTGAGGCTGAAATGATTGGCCGTGGTTCTCTTTTCCACTCCACCACTTTTCTTTTCTTTTTTTGTCATTTCTTCCTCATTTTCCATTGTCATTTTTCCTTCCTTTCTTTCCTTTTACGCTTCCTTTCCTTTCTCCGTTGTTCCTCTTGACTTCTTGTCGCAAGGCCCTTCAACATGCTTGCAAGTGAACACACATTTCCCTTCGATTTCTTTTACTTTCTTACTCAATCTCAATCTACAGCCCCCTTCTTCTTTTCATTGTTTCTTTCTCTACAGCTTTGACCCCTCCCTCCCTTCACCTCGTTCTCCATCTGTCTTTCTTTTTGCAGTTTTCAACTTAATTAAATTCGAGATTTATAAGCATTATTGATCTTATTCAATATTGGCATGACTGTCTGTAGCAATTGACAAAGTATAAGCAAATAACATATTTCAAATATACTGTACCGATAGTGATGTACTGATACTGGTTTCGGTCCAATACTGTCTTCATGTAGTAATGATAATAAAAGTACAAGTCAAAAACCTTTGCATTATTTTGAATACAGAGCTCAGTTTTGAGAATCACATTACCAATGTCACCAGAACAGGATTTTATCACATATAAACTATATGAAAACCTAGTAGTGTTCATATCGCAAACAGACTCTGAGAAACTGGTTCAGGCATTCTCCTCAATCAAGTTAGGCTAATGCAATACTTTATTTGTAGGATTATCCATCTACTTCACCAGGTAAAATCTACATAGAACTGTGTAAAAATTAGTATACTCTTCCACGCCTTGTAAAACCAACTGCATTGACATTTGGCTAAACTCAGTATCCAAGCAGTGAAGCAGAAAACATGGCTTGGACTTGACCACATGCAACACAGACGCAGTAGTAGTAGATGAAAAAACTCACTCTGCCCTGCCCATGCAATGTGCTAAGTCAATGCCTGGTGCCAATATATGATGATTTCAGTTGTACTGCTACAGCTGTATGTTGTGCTGAAATCCACTGAATGTGCTACAGGTTACATTTAAGTGAAATGTGTAGCATCACCACGTTTTTTCAGGAAAACGGAAAGTGAAACTTTGAAACATCAGTAACCGCATCATTCATACTTTGAGTGGTCATCAGACTAGAAAAGCACTGTATAAGAATATTTCCAATTTATAACATTCAGACAGTGGGAAACATCTGATGAAAATAGAACATCTTTTCAAACTAATTGTTAGAACTATATTGGTATTAAGTTCTCAAATCGGTACTACGTATCATTAAATATCCAAACGTAAGCACTTGTACTTGTTCTGGAAAAAAAGTATCGGTGCATCCTTAGAATATATTGACCAACCTTAGGTTCATAGTAAACAAGTAAAGAAAAAAATATGATCCTGAATTTTGAAGCCCCAATTTGATTCCTGCATAGCTCAGTGGGTAGAGTGGTCATCTGGCAATCGGAAGGTTACAGGTTCAATCCCCGGTCCAGCAGAAAGCGTGTCAAGGTGTCCTTGAGCAAGACACTGCTCCCCGAGCTCCATATGTTGGCAGCTCAAAAGACAGAAAGTGAAGCTGGAGGTGGCAGAGTTGAAGATTCTAATTTTTTTATTGGGAGTGGTGAAGAAGGACAGGATTAGAAAGGAGTATATTGGAGGGGTTGGACAGTGGAGACAAAGCAAGAGAGGGAAGATTAAGACAATATGGACATGTGAGGAGCAGAGATTGTGGGTATACTGGGAGAAGGATACGGGATATGGAACTACCAGGTAAGAGGAAGAGCAAAGAGGGGGTTAATGGATGTAGTGAGGGAGGACATTCAAGTAGGTAGCTAAAATGAGTGAGGGTGATCCAGAGGACAGAAAGAGATGGAGATGCATGATCTGCTTGCGGTACGGTTAAACATCCTGTTAACAGTCATAGGGGTTTGTTAAATCCAGGTAGTTTCGTTCAAAGAGATCACCGACTCTTTGGCTAAACACCAACCTGGCACATACTCTGTCAGTACAAAAAGGGTATTGCTAATTTTCTGCCCATCTTTATAAAGAGATTGGCATTTAGTGTTGATATATTAGATATTTACAACATTTATGTTACAGCTATGTGGATGGAGATAGATGCATTGTCGTTCACTGTCAAGCTACATACCTGTTTATTTTTCTGTATGTATCTTTTTATCTCTGCTGTTGCATATGCAATTGCAGAGAAAGAAGACCGGGCTTGGGCTGGTCTCATTATTTATTGATAGTGTATGTGTGTATGTGTCAAGTAAATGGTAAATGGACTCAGTTTAATATAGCACTTTTCTAGTTTAGCAACCACTCAAAGCACTTTAAAGTGCTTTAATGCACTTTTCCTGATGCTGCGCAGTGGGATCGAGCTGCAATGCCTGACTTGGAGGCATGTGCACTACCACTGAGTCACCTAGGTCAAGTCAATTTTATTTGTATAGCCCATTATCACAAATTACAAACTTGTCTCAGTGGGTTTTACACCAACACGACATCCTTTCCTTAAACCCTTGCATCAGATGAGGAGAAACTCCCTTAGCAAAAACCTTTAACGTGGAGAAAATATAGGAAGAACCCGTAGGGAGAGCAAAAGAGGACGAATCTCGTTAGTAAAGCATCAGTATCTGTTATATACACCCAGAAGTCCGACTAAGGGCAATGTATAGAAAAAGAAAAGAACCGCTGTGAGATGCTCATTCTTCTGTGTAACAAAAGTGTTGGGTGACATGTCAAAACACTGAAGAGAGACCTTCTACATCCATGTCCTTCCTTTTGCCTCTTTAGTGCCTTTATTCTCTGTTCCATCTCTCTTTTCCTCTCTACTTATTTTTTATGATGCTGACCTTTCCTTGTTATTGATCTTTGTTTTTCTCCCTTCCAGGCAGCCAGACAAACTTGTTGTGGTTTGGACACGCAGGAGTCGGCGGAAATCATCCAAGGTTTGTATTTGACAAGTTTTTAACCTAAGTCATTGGTTTTTTGGGCATTCACCCAGTTAATAAATGATGCCAAAATGCTGGTCTGTCTGCCAAACACTGACTATATCTGGAATGGTAGTGAAGAAAACAACTGGTGCTACTTTCCATACATCTGACAATATCACTATCGCTGCTTCATCCTTCTGCTGCAACTGATACTGATATTGTTAGTGCTATGATACTAATATTGCAGTTGTTATTACTTAAGTTTCCACTGCAGCAATTTCTGTCATATCACTGCTGCTATTATTACTACCTCTATTTCTATACCAAACGAAATTGGAAAATGAATTATAATATTATTGTAGCCATTACCTCAGTTCACTATTAACTGCTATAATTTCTTCAGTATGATTGCTTTTCCTCCTACTGCCAATGCTGCTACTCTTACCATTGGTGTTACTACTATTAACACAACGATGAGTCCAGGCGGTGCTATCTGATTATGTTTTTACTACAATCCTACCGCTATGATTGTTAGTATCACCATTCATTATACCACTACTGCATCAAAGGTATTGGTAGTCACTCTTCCTTCTCCCATGAGTTTTGACACTTTCTTATTTTTCTGTATTTTATGCTTGTTTTTTTCTTCATTTTTTTTCCATAAATGGGTAAATGCTAAACTTTTTCCTCCTCATTTTTAACCTTTTTCATGTCATGCTGAAATGTATAAAACTGATATATGATTGATGTGTTGTGGTTTGTCCTACTGTAACACAGTCCCACAGCTGGCAGCCTGGCATCAAAAACCCTTACAGAGGAGTGGTGGTTTGGCCTGTACCAGAGAACATTGAGATCACTGTTACTTTATTCAAGGTAGGCTGGAGCCTTTTACTGGGCTAATCGTCTCTCTTTTTAAAGGACCACCAGGCCATTAACTTGCTTGGCTCTCAACCTTTTACATATGTGCAGTTGAATGGAAAATAGAAACATGGGCCTTCTTTCTGGGGGTTTTCTCTGTGGGGTCTCTTCTTTTTCATATTTTTAAAAGAAACATGAATCAACCACATTTTAAATATTTTTTTGAATGATTTAAAGTTTTAGTGATGATGAAACTGTCCTTACAAAATAAATGTGTTGTTAATAGTAATGGGGATGATACCACCATGGTAAATTTACTCCTTTTTAATAGCGCTTTTTGGTCTTGTGACCACTCAAAGCACTTTTACATCGTATGGCTCACATATATCAAGCATAGGGGATTAAAGCTGGTTACTCTTTCCTGACACCGTGCAATGGAATCAAACCTTCTACACTGAACTTGGAGGTGTGCGCTTGACCAATAAGCCACTGTGGCTCCAACCATCATTATTACTGGTGAGGAGCAAGGAAATAATTCTAATAATGGGCAGAGGAAGGTCCTCATAAGTGCAGCAACACACTTGTGTACGTGACTGAAAGAAGATGGGGTATTTAAACTCGCTGAGCCTCTACTGAAAGGCAAACCTGGTGTATAGTATTATGTTACGAGGCCAAGTGTCTTAACTGTAACCCTTTCTTTAAGCACAAACCTTCATGCAACTCTACTCATACAAGCCAATGGCTTGTATGTCATTGGAAGATTTTTTTACATGTTTTTATATGTTGTTCCTTTGTCAGTAAGATTTGTTTAGCTCCTTTTATTGATATAGTTTCTTTGAGCACTGTGTATTTTTGTTTTTAGCTCAGTGTTTAATAAAAGCACGCCCAGATCAGCTGGGGATTTATAAAACTGCTCAGGAATGCTACAGCAGAGTAAATGCAAGCAGATATTTAGGCTTGAAGTGAGGTTCCCTGTTTGTTGGACGGTCATCCTACTCACCATGCTGCTGCATTCAGTTGATGGTATTCTCACATTCTGGTGATTTTGATGCACACATATTCCTGCCCTGTTACAGTTCAAAAGGTGACCCCTACAAACTCCCAAGAAGAGAAATTAAGATGTCCTGTTTATATCACATTGAAACATTTATATGAGAGTAAACATGTTCTTTAGTCAGAGGCTTGGTTTCGGAAGCATTTTCCATTGTTCACTCAGCACTGATTCAGTGTTCTGTCCTTGCTATGGGCCGCATCTTTGGCTGTTTTAACGAGCTTTGGATCATTTCTTGACAATTCAAAATGCTGTCTGCAAAATGTTTACTAGTCTACATCTGAATGACTGGGTCATTTTCATCTGTAAAAATCTATGGGATACAGAGAATCATTGAAAGGTTGGAATTTTTCACACTATGATTTCCTGTCTTTAAAACTCACAACTCTTATATGAAACCATTGTGCCTCATGTCCTCTTGATTTGTCAATTTGTCTGTCACTATCTGTCTGAATTGAGCTGACACAGTTGATCCCACCCTTTCTGTTTGCCATGCATATTAAAGAAGGCAGAGATTATTTGCGAATACAGTTGGATCCAGGTATGATGGATCAGACTGTCTTTAAGTGCTGCTGTCACAGAGTATCTGAGGTCAGCAGAGGGCAGTTTAAATCTGAAGGGAAGGTTTACTAGCAGTCGGCTCCAGTTTCAGGTGTTACAGGTATTGTCGTGACAACAGATGGAGTACTGAAGTCCATTGATCATCAGAATTATCAATCTTTAACATTCGCACCCTGTTTTGTCTCTGTGGATTAAGAGAAAGCATTTGGCAGGGTGCCGAGAGAGGAGGTGTGATGCTGTTTGAGGGAATCGGGAGTGGGACAGAAGTATACAAGAGTGGTGCAGGATATCGATGAGGGCAGCATGACAGTGGTGAGATGTGCAGGAGGATTGATGGATGGGTTCAAGGTTGAGTTCGGATTACACTGAAGATCGGTTCTGAACTACTTCTTGTTTTGCAATGGTGATGGACATGTTGATAGATGAGATCAGGCAGGAGTCTCTATGGACCGTGATGCCTGTGGATGACATTGATCTGTAGTGAGATTAGAGAATAGGTTGAGCTGAGCCTGGAGAGGTGGAGGTATGCAGTGCAGAGAAGCGGAATGAAAGTCAGTAGGAGCAAGACACAATCCCAGTGCATGATCTAGAGGTGATACAGCAGAATGGTAAAAATGCAAAAAGAAGTGAGGAAGGTGGATGAGTTTAAATACTTGGGGTCCAATTGTTCAAAGTCCCAGGGAGTGTGAAAGAGAGGAGAAAAAGAGAGTGCTGGTAGGGTGGAGTGGATAGAGAAGAGTGTCAGGGGTGATGTGCGTGAAAGGCCTGCAAGAGTAAAACAGGAAGGTTTACAAGATGGTAGTGAGACCATCTTTCTTGTCTGGTTTGGAGACGGTATCACTGACAAAACGACAGGAGGTTGAGCTGGAGGTGGCAGAATTGTAGATGCTAAGGTTTTTTGGGAGGGAAAAAAAGGACAGGATTAGGAATTGATATATTAGGACAGTTCGGGTTGGACAGTTTGATGACAAATCAAGAGGCAAGATTGAGATGATTTGGGCATGTGTGGAGGAGAGATGCTGGGTCTGTTGAGACAAGGATCCTGAATATGGAGCTACCAGGTAAGAGGAAAAGAAGAAGACCGAAGAGGATGTTTATGGATGTGGTGAGGGAGGACATGCAAGTGGCTAGTGTGGCAGGGGAAGATTCATAGGATTTTAAGAGATGGAGATGGATGGTCCGCTATGGTGACCCCTAACTGGAGTAGCTGAAAGAAGCATTGTCTCCCTCTTGTGGAAGAACGATGAAATAAATATTAATTGTGCTGAGATTGTATTTAGACAGCATCTTTCAAATTATTTAAATTTATAGAGTGCATAAACTCAGGGTAATAAATTGCCACTCATTGAGCAACTAATTATAAAAAGTAAATTGAAAAATCATTGTAAAGCGCTTTGAGTGGATACTGGACTGGAAAAGTGCTATATAAAACACAAGTGGATTTACCATATTACAACACAACATATATTCTCAGATATGTAGTTTTCTTCACAAGGATTAAGATAGATTACACAAGGAGTCAGCAACTCAATAAGAAATTAATAAC
>OMLC01042122.1:28588-39900 GCA_900302585.1 Regalecus glesne
CATTGAGCAACTAATTATAAAAAGTAAATTGAAAAATCATTGTAAAGCGCTTTGAGTGGATACTGGACTGGAAAAGTGCTATATAAAACACAAGTGGATTTACCATATTACAACACAACATATATTCTCAGATATGTAGTTTTCTTCACAAGGATTAAGATAGATTACACAAGGAGTCAGCAACTCAATAAGAAATTAATAACATCCTTTAAATCAGATTTAAACCCATTTTACATACAAGCTTTTCTGTGTATTTGTATCGATTGCAGTAATATCATGTATTTTGGCTTAGTTTGATGTTCCCTTGTTTTACAACATTGTAGCTGTCTTTCTCTACTTTATCTTATTTGCCTAATGGTGACATTTTCCCCCTAATTTTCTTTATCTAGTATTCAGCGCTTTTAAATCTCATTTTATGAAAATGTGCCATATACATAGTTTATTATTGAATAATATTGCATTATGTTGAGGTATGTAGTCCATATCCAGACAATCTGTTAGATGCATGAGTTTAATATTGGAAACAGAGTAATAGATAATTGTCCAGAAGCAAATGATGAGCACTTACTGTAAATATGAGATCTTAATGAGACATGCTTCTTGGTACAATTTTAACAAGGGTTTTACATTATCTTTACAGGATCCCCATGCAGAGGAGTTTGAGGATAAAGAGTGGACATTTGTCATTGAAAATGTGAGTACCGTGGTCTGTACATTTGCATCTTTATTTCCATCACTCCCTGCGTCTTCCTCTCCACCTTGACACTCTGCTTTGTTGTTTTGTTGAATATCACATGTATTCTGTCTATTTTTCAAACTTCTTTGACGTCTTTGTTAGTTCTAACCTGCTTCACATAAATACGGTTTAGCTTTTATACATTTCATACATATCCTGTGATGGCAGTAGTTGTGGAGTTAAGTGCTCAGGCTTTAGTTAAGTGTTAAAGGGCATATGGGGATTAGGTGTATAGGACAAATATACCATTTTTATTTAAAAAAAATCCAAACATGCTTTTCACATTTCCCCTCTTGCTTACATTGGATATATGGGTCAAATAATGCAGCCAAATGATAAAACTAACACATTTTGAGCGTAATGTAGCCT
Organism: Regalecus glesne; assembly: GCA_900302585.1. NCBI lineage: Eukaryota > Metazoa > Chordata > Actinopteri > Lampriformes > Regalecidae > Regalecus > Regalecus glesne. Next base: position 29,694 of record OMLC01042122.1, read on the forward strand.
TCTTTCTATCTGTAACCTTAGACCTAATTGCTTTAGATGTACAGTTGCTGCCATCAGCTGGTAAGATTATGCTATTACGTGTCAGTCAGTCCAGATGCCAAGTCTTCAAAATTTTGATGACATCAGGCTGGCATACAAGCATTGTCACAGTTGTCTGGGAAGGAACACTGTGTGTTGACATATGATTCTGACAGCATCTCAGTCTGGGTAACGGTACCATGCTTTTTGACCCCACCATGTTGGCCAAGACATTCTGGTTGTGCTTGTAATACTTTGACTGGGAGGATTCATAACATAATATAGCTACTACTGTTTGTTAGCATGACTTAGCTCGGATAATTTCTTTACTCAAGCCCTGAGGACTGCTCTTTTTTATCATAAAAGACTCCAATATCACAATAAATGGAGGGCAACCCTAATCTCTTTTTTTGTTTTTGTTGTTTGTATTACTGATTACAGTCCTGTTTTAGCGAGTTGTAAAGATATGGGAGCTGATACTAGATGCTAAGCACAACTTTTTTATTTGCAATGTTTTCTATATGAAAGCAAAGGCCATAGGCAAATAATGATGGGTGCTGGAGAGGGAGAAAGGGACTGGTATGGCAGGGGCTTGGGTGGATGGAGAGATGAGAAGACAGAGGAGCATATGATTTGTATAGGTGTGTATTGATGAAACGGGGTGGTCTTGATGGAGTTTGCGTTGTGGAAAGCAACAGAGATAAGAGAGTGATTAAGAGAGAGGGATAGCTGGAAGAAAAAATGAATGCTGGAGGAAGACAGAGGGTAGACCATTTGGACCAATACCAGCAGCAGTCTGGTCTGGTGCCAAACAGGAGCCTCCTGCCCATCTGTTCAGTTTCACACACATGGGCACAAACAGAAGCTTGCCAGGAAACTGGAGGCCCGCTGTGCCAGGATCATCACAAGAAGGCCTAAATGAATACACTTGTCAGGTAGACACTGTCCTGAGTATTTCATAGAAGCAGTTATAAAACTTAGGATGGCACATGTTCTGATGCAGTGTTTAAAAGGGCCATAGAGAGTAAGGATGTATCAGATATACTAGTAGCAAAGATCAGCAAATACACAGGAGTTTGACTCTCCACCTCTTGTTTTCTCTCCTCCCCACCCTTCAGATGGTCTCCTTTTGCTGAACGCTAATATCCTGAATATCATCTTTGTTAAACTGACTTCTGTGGACACCGCGGTAATTGCAGTGGTTATTTGACCAATCAAAATTCAAGCTACCCATTCATAACCAAACGGTCACCGATGCTAATGTGTTAACCCTTTCTCTATTGCCAAATGCTGAAAACGGAGATGAACCTGTTTTTCAGATATTATTGCAGTCATATCTGTCCGTCTCTCACAAGTCATTTCTGCTTTTTGTCCACAACTTTCCCTCCATGTTTCAATTTTGACACTACCTGCCTTCTTCTGTAGTTAAGTCATGTTGCATAAGTGAAAGGCTATGTAGTTAATTTTTTTCAAAGAGCATCCCACACAACAGCAATAATTAAAATGACCAACTACAAAAAGGTTTTGAGATGGATCTTAGTGTTTTCAGGTTCAAGAAAACTTGAACCTGAGACTCCCGAGCAAACGGATGTTCTTCTATACATGTGAGGTCCATTTTATGTGTAACAATTGATCTTCATGTTGTGGGGATGGACATGGGCTTTGAGGGAGCGTAGGGGATTAAAGCTGGATGCCCTTCCTGATGCCCCACTGTGGGTTTGAACCTGCAACATCTGGTCAATTCCCAAAGCGTTTGCTCTGCCACAGCCCTCTAGATGTCCTTATATATTTATTCATCTATATTTACATAAATATGTGCATAGACAGCTGCAAATTTAATGCTAAGTTTTCTATGGCAAGACTGGAAAATATTACCTTAATGTTGTATAGATTTATCAGTTTTTGAATAAGGATATAACAAAAACAACTTTGAATCCAAACTGGAAGTGTAATATTTTGTCAGACTTTAAATTCTTTAATTGACAATATGAGAAAGGGTCGAGAGAGAGAGAGAGCGAGAGAGAGAGAGAGAGAGAGAGAGAGAGAGAGAGAGAGAGAGAGAGAGAGAGAGAGAGAGAGAGAGATGTATTTTTAGTCTACAACTCTGCGACTCCAAACAGGAGATGGACATCAATAAATAAGCCACGGGGTTATCATGATGCCAATATCAATTTCATTGAATTTCTGAAATACTCAGTTGATGATGCTGCAGTTAAAGTTAGATGACATCTTTAGCTGAACTGCAACAGTTTTAAGTCCAAGACTAAATCCCTCCAGTTATCCTTAACAAAGGCAAAACACAAGCATGGAGTAATTGGGTATTGTTGTCAGGTTCTAGTTATAACACCTCACTCACTCACACACACACACACACACACACACACACACACACACACACACACACTTCAGCCTCTCAGCTTCCATTCCCTGTCTTTCTTATACACTGCACCGATGCACAATCACTTGATAACCCTCTCCATCTGTCACCATGGTGACTCTGCTGTCCCAATACTGAGCTCACAGCCTCATGAAAGGAGGAAGTAATCAATTGCAGAAGCTAGAAGTAGTGGCTTAGTGCTGCCCTCAGCATTGGTTTGTCTCTTTACGTATGTGTGCACAAGTGTGTGGTGGTGTCATTGGCCATTTTAGGCCAGAGATTGTGAATTTGTGTAAAAAGCGACGAGTTGGCACTTCTTAGACCAGGGATGAACTCTTGCTGTAATCCTGTCAATCTCTCTCTCTCTCTCTCTTGAGTTCTCCATGCCCACACACATTTTTGTCTTCCTTCCTCTTCACCATCCTCCCTCTCTGTCATCCACACCTTCCCTAACATCTCTTAAGTCTCTCCCACCTCTTATGTCATGATTCCCTATCTTCATCATCTCCCCCTCTCTCTCTTCTGTAGTTTCTCTGCTATGTTCTCCATCCCCACACACATTTCCATCCTCCTGTCTCATGACCATTCTCCCTCTCTATCTCCTTGTGTCGTTGTCATTCCCACCTTCTCTCTCTCTCTCTCTCTCTCTCTCTCTCTCTCTCTCTCTCTCTCTCTCTCTCTCTCTCTCTCTCTCTCTCTCTGTGTGTGTGAGAGAGAAGGAGAGAGAGAGAGAGAGAGAGACTTCAAGTAAACAACGGCAGAAGGTCATTCCACCTCTTCTCCTCTTTGATGGAAAGCAAAGATGACAAGCAGGTCAGCCGGTGTGTATTGGCCAGAGCGTGGGAGAAAGTGCAGTGAGCGAGAGAGCGAAGGATAGAAAAAGAGGAGTTACTTGGTCAGTCCATGTCTCTGCATACCTGACTAATGACACGGAGATCAAAGCTGCGCCAAGCTCCTGACAGCTGGAATGAGAGATGGGGGGGCAGCCCCTTACCCACACCTCCTCAGCTGAAGGGAGGCAGCAGAGATGGAATAATGGAGGGGGTCACTGGAAGGAGGGAAAGACAGATGACGAAGCTGAGAGAGAGAGAGAGAGAGATCATTCACGTTGTTGCTTTTCCCCCCATTTCGCCCCATAGGGGGCGGCATAGCTCAGTGGGTAGAGCGGTCGTCTGGCAATCGGAAGGTTGCAGGATCGATCCCCGGTCCTGCATACAGCATGTCAAGGTGTCCTTGAGCAAGACACTGAACCCCTAACTGCTCCCCGAGCACCATATGGTGGCAGCTCACTGCTCCTATACAACAGGCTGGGTCAAAAATGCAGAGAAATCCAAATTTCCCCTTGCGGGACTGATAAGGGAATCCTTTCCTTTCATCTCATTTGGACGAAAGGCTTCTTTTTGTGATAGGAGAATACTGGCCTCTATGCCTGGAAGTAAAAAATACACTCCAGCATTCTCAGCTGCTTTTTTTTCTTTCTTTTCTGAGAATTTCTCTCTAATAGGAACATTCTGGGATGACAATTCTCAGATGCTCCTACAACTTACAATTACTTGCTGCTTCCAGTTGGGAAATTTGAGCTTGTTTTACTATTGACCTCGGTTTAAGTACAAACAAGAATATAGCCAAATTATGGTACTGTAAGGGGGCCGCAGTTGCTCAGGGGAAGAATGCAGGCTTGGTGAACTAACGAGCCAGACGCTGTGGGTTCAGACCCACTGTGGGGCATCAGGACGGGCATCCGGCCTTAATTCTCCACGCTTGTCCTGGGATGGACTGGTAACCTGTCCAGGGTGTTTTTTCATCTTCTGCCCAGTGAGTGCTGGGATAGGCATCAGATCCATGACCCAACTTTTGGACAAGTGGCTGACAATGACATGATGACACTGTAAAATGTACAGCTTCCATGCCTTCTTTCTTTCTTTTCCTTCCCCAAATAACCTAGGTTGATCATATCATAGCAAGGTCAAAGGGCTGAAAAAATAGATGGGTTTTATTTTAATCCTCTTTAGATTTGATGGGAAACAAATGATTTTCAAACTCCCGTGATGGGTGACAGGACAAAAGCGGAAATCCGTCAATAGGATGACACATGTAAGTATAACTGACACTTGATCGTGACTGGTCGCATCTGCTCGCTAAACCGTATTCATAGAGAGGACGTTCTGTTGCTGCTGTTGCTGTACTATATGAGGTGTTGGTCTTTGTCAGCAGGCAAGGAAATTGGAAAGTTAGAGGGTGAAGGAAGGGGACACTTTAATACTTGAGAAAATGCTTATGGGGTGGCATACCTCAGTGTGTAGAATGGTCATCTGGCGATCGGAAAGTTGCAAGTTCGATCCTCAGTCCTTCAGAAATCATATCGAGGACTCCTTGAGAATGACACTGAGCCCCTCACTACTCCCCAGGTTCCAGATGTTGGCAGCTCACTGTTCCTATACAATAGATTGGGTCAAATGCAGAGAATTGCAAATTTCCCCTTGTGGGACTGACTGATAAGGAAATAGTTTTTTATTATTATTATTATGGCTAGATGTCAGAGTAGCTAGAGAAAGGGGAGAGAGTGATGGCTTGTGCATGTGTGAGGGAGCTCGAGAGAGAATCTGAGAGAAGGGAGTCAGAGAGAGAGAGAGAGAGAGAGAGAGAGAGAGAGAGAGAGAGAGAGAGAACAGTGGGGGTGAGAATAGAAAGCTAGGTGCAAAAAAAAAAGGTGAAAATGAAGAGGTTGGTGGGTGATCCAAGGGAATTACATCAAAGCCCTTCTGACCTAAAAGCTAAGCAGCAGATTACTAAGTGTGTAAGAGAGCGAGTGTAACTCCACTGGCATCCTCATTAGCCCAGATTTGACTGTTCTTTGATGATTTTCTGTGGGTGTGTGTGAGAGAGAGAGATGGCGAAAGAGACTTGGGGACGTATGAATGAAGTATTTTATCTTCACACTAAGAGTGGGACTAAAAGAAGTTCCTTTAAACAATTCAAGGACCTGCTGAGACCAATTTTTCTCACAGGAATTGGGCTGAGAGAAAGTCCCGCACACTGTCCTCTATACTTGGGGGCGGTATTGTTTAAGAGGTAAAATGGGCTGTCTAGTAATTCAAAGGTTGATGGTTAATTCCCCAGCTCTTCCAGTGAGTGCGTTTAAGTGTCCCGGAGCAAGACGCTGTAACCCTAACTGCTCCTGATGAGCAGGTTGGGGCCCTACATGGCAGCCTCCTCTATCAGTGTATGAATGTGTGAGTGAATGGATGAATATGAAGCATATCATGTAAAATGCTTTGAGTGGTCGGCAGACTAGGAAAGTGCTTTAGAAATCCCGTGCATTTATACTTGCAGTCAGAGTTCTTTGTTAAACAATAACATCACGTTTCTGTATACAGACCTTCTTCACCAGGTTATTTTTAAGGACTTGACTGAATCTTGAACTAAGAGGAGAAGGTGGGTTATTTCATGAGGGTGGTTGCTTACTGTGCCCATCCATAGTGATTGGCTGAAAAGGAATTGGATAGTCAATATCTATTTTAAAAGGCCACCTTTTTACTTAAAGGAGTTGATAGAGAAACCAAACGGGACCCGAGACCAGCCTGCACAATTTGTCAATGAAATGAACTCAACAATTCAAGGCAAATTTGTTCCCAAGATCAGCAGCCAATTGTGGGACTGTTATGATTTGGTCTTGGTCAAGTCATCTTGACCCTAGCTAGAATGCTTCATGAATCAATCTTGGCCAATTATCCCAGGGGTCTTCTAAATAGGACGGACATACCCATTATTTAACCTAAAAATGTTGCATGGTAGTCTGTTTGATTACTAGTTGTAAGAACTCACAGTATTTATGGAAAAAACACATTAACTAATGAATGATAAAATTTGTTTTTCTGGTCCCACCATCTGTTATTTGTCAGAGAGCTTTATCCGAGTCTACTCTCGCATAAATAATTGCATTCAGCGAGCGGTATTGTCAGATTCTTGGCCTTGTTACAGAATGAAATGTGACTATTAAACCAAACTTGGTGCCTTTTCAAGAGTCTGGAGCACCTCCTTAAAGAGCTCACCTCTTCCCCGACCCACTGAGGGCCCCTAACTATGAGACCTGATTTATTTTAATCTTGACACCAGGTCAAGGTGTACAAATATTGAATGCGCAGGTGGAAGTAGGTGAACTACATAATTTGACCAGAAGAGGGCAGTCTACTCAAGGAACTGTAAAAACCAAGATTTCTATCAGCCAACACTTTATAAGTTTATCCAAAAAGTCCTCAATCCTATTCAGCCTTCTCCTTGTTTTGTGTGTGTGTGTGTGCGCGTTTCTGTCTGTTTTTTTCATTTTATGTGTGGCTGTATATATGTGGTTCAGGAGGTAGGGTCGTTGTCTAGTAATCAGAAGATTGGTAGTTTGATCCCTGGCCCCTGCAAAATGCTTGTCAAAGTGTCCTTGAGCAAGCACTGAACCCCTGCCCCTCAACTGCTCAAACCCTGAAATGGATTGGTGACATGCCCAGGGTGTATTCCTGCCTTTCATCCAATGAGTGCTGGGATAGGCTCGAACATGACTACGTGACCTGACTTCAGATTAGTGGTTAACAATGGATGGAGGGATGTATTTGTGGGTTCTTGTGTTGTTGTCTGCCTATGGACTTCAGTCTAACGCTCTCCAGACAGCTATTTTAGCTATATATTGCCTATAGTACGTTCCTTGGTGTTTGTTTACCACCTACCTGTCAGTGTGGGTGCAAGGAGATAGTGAATGCCTGTACAATCAGGTTTATGTATGTGTGCGTCTTTTGTATCTGTATCAACTTGTGTCATTGTTGGGTAGTGTTCTTATGCCTATTAGTCTAATTGTGTGTATGCTGGTCTGTATCTGTGGAAGGAGATAGTTCATTCCATACACTCAAAAAGTTGGCGTGAATGTCAGCCCAAGAAAACACAAGACCCCACCAGTCAGTCAGCTGAGAGCCCCCATTCCACCTCCATCAGGTATCTCAGCTAATATATAAGAAGTGAGGATGAATGAATGAACAAGTGAGCGCCTCTCAAAGGAGCATGGAGGAAAGGGAGGAGAGGTGATCTCTCCTGACCCCTCATCAGTCGGCAGAGGAACGACAGGAAGAATACGCCATTGTGCCTGAGCACTGCAGATGATGAAATTCAAGATCTTCATGCTGCGCTTTCTGCCTTAATCTGGGAGCCCAACCTCGAGGCGGGGGGAGGGTAGCTGTTGAGGTATGCATGTGTGTAGGGTTAATCCTTCCCTGCCAAATTACTGGCCGAAGTTAGATTGTATTCTGTCATTGAAAATGGCAGTGTCAAACTACCTTTTTCTCCCCTCCTATTTGTTCGTCTGCCAAAGAGAATCGTATAATCAAAGAGGAAGGGGTGGTGGGGGTGGTGGAAGGAGACAGAGGGAGGGCAGAGAGGAAGAGGGGAGAGGTGGCAGGCCTGGAAATGGCTACACAGTAGTATCTCTAAATTGCAAGCTACCCCTTTCATTCACCCCCTTTCAAATGGGCTCGTATTATCAAAAAGGTGGGCAAATTGAGAGGTCAAAAGATTGGATGGCTATATTTGACGGCATTGTGCTGACAGACCCTTTTACGCGCGCGCGTGTGTGTGTGTGAGGGAGAGTAAGCCATTGTGTATTCTCAAGCATTTGCATATCAACCACAGTCGGAGATGGTAGAGCAACTTGCCTCATCTTCAAAGCTTTTCTTCGTGGATTTACATGTATACATACAGACAGTCCCATTGCATTCAAAACAGAAGGGTATTGTTTCTGAATAACTTAAATTTACTGGGATACAGGCCCTTCTCTCTTGCTCTCTCACTTTCCCTCCTGCTCTATTTCCCCCATTTCTCCAGTTCCAGTCTCCCTCACTTTTCTCTCTCCCTCCCTGGTACCCTGTATACTCCATACACATTGCATTAGCGTCACTCAATAGGTAGGGATGATTACCAAGTATATGGCTTCTTTTGACAGTAGATGTGCGGTACTTTGAGGGACACAGATTTTGGCAGTGTCATTCTGTATGCAGATAGCTAGTCTTCAGTACTCTCTGTTTTCATATTATCTTCTGTCTTAATCCTTGGGACTTCCATCAACACTGCTTAAGGAGTGATGAGGGTTTTTGCCATGAAAGAGGTGAAAAAGGTAGGTTGTTTGTCCGTCGCTCCCGTTTTCAAAAAGCTGTAATTACTTGGTGTAGAATCCTTATGTCTTCAAGTCACTTATCATTTAAAAAAATGGCATCATATATTTTGTCTGTATACATACATCTCCTGATGCTCTTGGACACATCTTCAGTGATATTCCTGCGATCATTGGGTTTTTCGGTCTCTCAAAATCATACACCCTCCTCTAGATGACCCAGCCAGGGCTGATGAGACCCCACCTTGTGCCCATATGGCAAATTACTTATGACCTCATTGTGCTCATCTTTTGAGCCTCAGCCATCTTGAGGCCCTCTTTGTTGCATTGGTGATACTGTGGATAGCTCTCTTCCTCGATGCTCTAATAACTGAAGGTTCTGGCTAAAGGATGGGCTGCCGATCCCCTGCATCTAACCTTCACTGGGAGGCACTTTTCTCTCTGTGTACCATGTAAATATTTAATACATCTTGTCATATAAAAGTTTTGTATTAAAACCCAAGGCTCTAGGAGATGCTCACTCACTTAACTTCTAAAAGTGTGCTTTAACAGTTGATGAGGATAAACAGGCCAGCAGTGTTGAGCACCTCTTTGTGGGGGGTGCAGTATAAAGCACATGCTTCAGGAAGTGGCAAGGGAAAAGCTGTGGGTTCAAACCCACTACAGGGCATCAGGATAGGCATCCAGCCGTAATCCCCTAAGCTCCATCTAAGTTGGTGTCCATCCCCGCAATGTGGGAACTAATTGTGACACATTAAATGGATCTCTTCTTGTTAACCACTTCTTTGAATTCAGAAAAAAAGAAAATTCATCATTGTTCGTGTTTGTTCAGCACACTGTTCCCATCTCTGCCATTAACATCCCCTGGATAACTTTCTTGTCTCTCTCTCACTTATGGTCTTCTCTTTGAGGAGATGTCCTGTCCATTGTGGATCACTTCCAACTCGATTAAGGCCATTTCCACTTCATATACCTCCCACTCTGTTACACACTCCGCACGTACACACGGTCCCATGCACAGTGACTTATCTGCTTAGGCGCACATATGTACACACGTCAAAATGCAAATACATGCTCATACATACACAACCACTTACAGACACACACACACACACACGTGCACTCACATATAGACAGCCGTACAAACATGGTCACACATAAAGTGACTCATCAACTCATGCACACCGACAACCTTCCTATCTCAAGCACGCACGCAAACACACACAGACTCACAGACAGGCCTCCCCTTTTATTGTGCCTGAAGCTGTAGTGCACATCTCTTTGCCCCCTCATCCTCACCCCCCTCCCCCTCCCCTGGAACACATTACGTAGGCCAGTGGCTTGTGAGCATTGAGTGGGCCTCTGGGAAGAGAAACACAATTATTTCAGCCCTCGGCTATTCACGCAAAGGTGACAAAAGCTGGTATGAAGTATGAAATCCCAAATGTCGTCCCCCCCTCCCTCCAATGCCGAGCTCCACAAATTGGGATTAATTTGAGCTGGTGTGCACGCGTGTGTCTCGAAAGTTTTTGCTTTTACTCACTTCTCATTACTCGGATAGTTTCAGGGAAACTTGGAGGCTCTAATGTGTTTCATGGTGAAAAAGAAGACTGTGTGTGTGTGTGTGTGTGTGTGTGTGTGTGTGTGTGTGTGTGTGCAGGACAGTC
>OMLC01042123.1:0-18918 GCA_900302585.1 Regalecus glesne
ATTGGAGCTTGACAATGATAAGCCTTCATTTAAATGACAGCCCATCGAAAGATGTTTTTCAAATATCTAGTTGTTTTGACATACAGTGTTCTATAGCGCCTATCAGAGGTGAAGAGTTGGATCAGTTGTTGAGCAGGGTGTGATCGGTCTGCAATGATTCTTCTTGCCCGTTTCCTGACTCTGGGGACTTAAAGGCTTTAATGGAAAGCAGGTTGGTGCCAATGGTTTTCTCTGCAGACTTAACTTTCCGTTGAAGTCTCCCTGTCCTGTTTGGTGGCCGATCCAAACCAGACAGTGACTGCTGTGTAGAGGATGATTGGATTATTGCAGTGTAGAACGGAATCAATAGTTCCTGGTGTAGGATGACCTTCCAGAGCTGACAGAAAAGGTACATCCTCCACTAGCCTTTTTTAATGACTGTGTCTATGCTGGATGTCCCCCTTAGATCCTGGGCGATCGTGGCCCCTATAAATCTTTAGGCATTCACCACACACACCAGGCTGTTGAGTATGGTGATAGTGGTGGAGGGCAGTGTTCGAGAGTTCCTCCTGAGTTCCAGTATTATCTATGCAGTTTTAGTCAATGCCGTATTCGGTATAATATATATTTTTGTCAGCCGAAACATATTATTATTAGTATTGTTGTTATTATTGTTATTTAACAGAATGTTAATAACTCTGCTTCTGTAGTTTATTTGAGCCCTGAATCCCAACCACGGCTTTATTCCTGCTCTTGTCCAATGTTAGCCATCTCGAACATGGGCTACTGCCCACTCGGTGGTGCATTTACTATTCCACATTGATAGTCTTCATTTTGAGTATACCACATGTTTTGAATGGTACCTACCCAAGGATGAACAAAATTTCAATTTGACATTTTTGCTTTTGGAACTAAAAATCCATCACATTGTAGATGAAGCCAATTGGCTGAGAAAGGAAAGGGTTGGTTAATGATGAGCAAGGGACATGTTTCAAATGCATCAATGGTCTTCAAGTTTGAATCAGAATAAAGGGGGCCTGAAAGAATAGAGTGCAGTGTGACGTCACTTCCTCCCACATCTTCAAACTTTCTTTAACAATTCCCCTTTTGCATTAAAAAAAATCTTTTAGAATGACAATCGATCTAATTTTGAGACTCTTAGTATATTTAGACTGACACTGGTGGTCATGTAACAACCATTTAATAAGTATAAATTATTTTAGATGTTTTTGTTGGTACGATCAAGAGAAGGGCAGATGGCGACAAGTCCACAATGAGGACAGTTAGTAATGACATCTGGCACTATATGTGTTCCTTCTCAGAGCAGAGTTACATAGCAAAGAATAACGAGGTCACCTCTGTGTATGTGAGTATGTGACCCACCATCTTTTCTCTCCATCTTTTTGTTCCCCCCCCATTATTGAAACAACCGAGTCGTCCTTGTCTAGCATTTACACCACTCAGAATGTACCTTTAGTTGTGAAGAGCATAGCTCCAGGTAGCCCCTCATAGCCAGCCCCATCCAGCCCATAGGGAGATCTTTTTTTTATTTTGTACTGACCTCTCCATTGATTGTGCTCACAGAAGAGCAGAGACCAAACTATAATAACAGAGGCCAAACGAAGAACCTCGTGGATCTGGAGATCAGTGCTGCGCCTCGTCTCCATTACATTATATCTATCAGCCGCACACAGTGTGACATGGATCAAAGACCCACTGGTATAGCCCCTCGGCGACTGCTTTGCCACTGTCTGCAATCACTCAATTCTCAACAGACAACCTCATTGACACCACTCACTGCCTAAATGGTGCACATTTATACATGAAAACACACACACACACTCACTAATAGCAGGATTTCATACTTCCAACTTTGCCATTAATGTAATTGTGGAACTATAAGAGCGATTTCAAAAAGTCATTCTTATTCTCATTCACACCGAGGGCCTCATGAGTTACTTGCATTCCTGAACATTTTGTCAACACCATTTCATCGGAGTCCTCCTAATGTGTCATTCATGTCTTTTCATAACAAGTTCTCCTCCCCATTCTCCATTTAAGAGCTCCATATTATCTCTATCTCTCCATAGATTCAGATTTTAAACAAGAAGCTGGACTTCAGTCACATTCAGTCAAAATGCGGCTCCAAGGATAATCTGAGGCACTCTCCCCGCGGAGGCAATGTATGTACCCTTCTACCTATACCCTCTTCCTCCTTTCTGCCTCCCTGCATTGAGGAGATGGGTTGAGGTTGTTTTAACCTTTAATAAAAAAACACCTCTGACATTTTCTGGAGTATTCCTACTGTGTTCGACATCAATACAGTTCCCCCTATCAGCCAGCTGTCCTGGCACTTGCAGTAAGCTTCTTTCTGTGGTCTGTATGGGTAGTTTAATAGCCAACAGGGTAATGCAATACCCATCATCCTGTCCCTCTCATTGGAGATTGTATCTCATCCTTCTACCATAGTTTGAAAGTAGAAAAGGTGACGTTTAATGGGTAGGTTATGGACCTGGGGCCTGTATAGCACATTATATTTTACTCTTTTACACTCCTGCCAGCAGCCTCCAGGGAAATTCTATTGCGTGCTATTAATCTCAAGAAATAAAAGTGACACATAATTATTCCTCAGTTGTCTCCTTTAACAGATTTGGTTTGTTTCTCATTGTCATCTTGGAGTGCTTTCATAGCCTGTCACCCTATAATAATGAAGGCAGAAATAACGGCAACAACACTTCAATTCTCCGTATTCAGCATCCCCCTTTGCCAGGGTTGTAGTCAAGACTGCTTACGCTCAGACCAAGACAAAAACTAATCCAATTCCACCAGAGATCAAGGCAATACCAAGAATCTTAACGTTAAGACTCGAACAGGACCGAGACCAATACTGGCTGAGACTAAATTTGAGACGGATGGTAATCCGTGGATCTTTTATACTGTAGCTACAGTAGAGTTAGGTACATGAACATTATTTTTTCGATTTCACCCAAAATGAATCTTTGCTAAGGCAAAATACTCACATTGTCAGGAGTAGTTCTTTCTACACAACTATTTTTCTTTTTTTGTCATAACTTCTCGATAAACTGGAGTTTCCTAATTTATGTATTTCCGACAAAAAACAAAACAAAACTCAGATATTTTGCCTCCTGAATTACCTGATTGTTCAAAACTGAAGTTTCCTCTTCTTGTTTTTTTCACCAAGCTGTGTCATATATATACTCATTACATGGGTTATATATGTGTCCATACTCAATGCCATACATCTCAGAATCCGAATCGGAATCAGTTTGGCCATGCTTTTCATATACGTACATAGAATTTGACTCCACTTTTATGGCTCTCACAGGCACTTCACATAGAATGACAACGCAACAATATTCAGATATATACAAAAGGATTGACGACATGCAGGTGAAAATAAGACGTGATAAATAAATAGATAAATGGATGAATAAGACTTGATAAAACGCTACGGTGCAGAGAACATAACACAGATATTGAAATAATTATCAGTAGATTACTTTAATACATACTTGAGGTAGATGGACATGACAGAGCGTACCATGTCCAACTTGATGTGTTGTAACCTTTCAACGGCTGTGTATTATTGATCACTTTTAACTTGAATAAATCAGTTTTATGTTCTTATTTTTTAGATGGTGTGCTGTATTATTTCAAGAGAGTTTAATTTACTACCTAGGCACGATTTTTGTTCTTTGTTTTTTCCTGGGAGGTCTCCTATCCCAAGTACTTGCCAAGCTCACACCCTGCTTAGCTTCTGTCATGAAGCAGAACCAGGGTATTTGATGGTACGGCTGCTGGCAATGCATTGTTAACCTTATACCTAAATTCAACCATTTGTAATCCAAAACCTAAATTCGACAATTTTGGACCCAATGCCTCAACTTAACATAGCTCATATATCTAATGTGATAGTACTAAAAAAATTAAAGCGAATTGCCATTCCTAGAAAGGAGAGAAAAAAAACAATCAGTGAGCATCCCTGTCCCCCCCAGAATGGGAAATCCATACCAAGACAGGAATGCTCCAACATTGATGCAATTAGATCTTATTGGCTTGTTCTGAACAAGTGGAATTATCCTTCAATGTGCAGTTCTTCTAATGGTTGCAAGATGTTAGCTCCAAAAATGCCTGGTTTAAATGGAAGCCATTCAGAAAAAACACAAATTTGTTGCAAAGTCGTTTCATTTTTTTTCACGAGATGTTTCAATCCCAAAAGCTAATTTCCCTTATTTTGTTTTGGAGGGGAAAATAATTGCCCCATTATGAGAACATCAAGGCTCAAAGATCAGTGTGTTTTGGGGACATGGTTATCTTCATTGACTGGTTGCTCGTGCATCTAAAGCAGGTCCCACCTTAGCTCCTACTGCTAATACTTTTGTTTGCTCCTATTGGGGGTCACACCAATAGACCATAATCCACATCTCTTCCTGTCTTCTGTATCTTCCTCTGTCACACCAGCCACCTGCATGTCCCCCCTCACCACGTCCATAAACCTCCTCTTTGGTCCTCCTCTTCTCCTCTTGCCTGGCAGCTCCATATTCAGCATCCTTCTTCCAGTATACCCAGCATCTCTCCTCTGGACATGTCCAACCCATCTCAATCTTGCCCTTCTTGCTTTGTCTCCAAACTATCCAACCTGAGCAGTTCCTCTAATGTATTCATTCCTAATCTTGTCCTTCTTTGTCATTCCCAATGGAAATCTTAGCATCTTCAGCTCTGCCATCTCCAGCTCCACCTCCTGTGTTTTTTTGGGTCAGTGCTACTGTCTCCAAACCATACAACAAAGCTGGTCTTACCATCATCTTGTAAACCATCTTCTTCACCTCTCCTCCACAATCCCTGTTACTTTGGATAGTTGACCCCAAGTATTTAAACTGATCCACCTTCCTCACCTCTACTTGCATCCTCACCATTCTACTGTCTTGCTCCTTCTGACTTTTATTCCTATTCTCTCCTCATACCTCCATTAGGCCCTCCTCAGCCTGTTCCCCACTCTCACTTCGGATCTCAATATCATCCATTAACATCATAGTTCACGGAGACCCCTGCTGATCTCATCCTTCAACCTATCCATCATCATTGCACACAAGAAAGGGCTCAGAGCCGATCTTTGATGTAATCCCACCCCCACCTTGAACCATCCATCATTCTTACTGCACACCTCAGACACTGCCACACTACCCTCATACATATGCTGCACCACTCTTACATCTCAGCCACTCCTGACTTCCCCATACAGCACCACAACTCCTCTCTTGGCACCCTGTCATATACTCTCTCTACATCCACAAAGACAAAATCTTTAAAAGCTTTAAAGATGTTTTTCTTTTTTTATCTATTTTGTTATAGCTTTGCCCAAATCTGTGCGAGCACCCTGATTTACATCTCTGTCCCTTACAAGGGAGTTGGGTGGGTCACACATTCCGAACTCAGAGCTGAAGATGATTTTTAGATGAATGTTGAAATGTACTCCTGTTTTTATTCAAAGCTACCTCCGGATGACCATATTCAACTATTTTGACCACAGAGACACCATGTGACTCCCTCTGACCTTCTCCAGGTTTCTCCATCAGTGTTCTCAAATCAAACTCCACATCTTTGGTGCTCTTTCATGGCATGAAGCCATACTGCTGCTCACTAATCCTCACCTCTCCTCTTAGCCTAGCTTCACTACTCTCTCCCATGTCTTCATGCTGTGGCTGATCATCTTCATACCTCTGTAGCTGCTACAGCTCTGCACATCTCTCTTATTCTGGAACACTGGTACCAGGATGCTTCTCCTCCACTACTCAGACATCCTCTCTCTGTGGGAGATGGTGTTGAACAGTCTAGTTAAAAACTGTACTGTCATCTCTCCTAAACTCCTCCATGTCTCCACAGGTATGTGGTCTGGACCAACCACCTCTCCACTCTTCATCCTCTTCATGGCTGCCCTCACCTCCTCCTTGATGATCCACTGCACTTCCTGATTCACTATCTCCTCATCAGCTTTCTCTTTCTTGATTAATCAGCCCTTTAAAGTTCACCCTCCATTCATTCAACACGCTCCTCATTTGTCATCACATTTCATAGACCTAACCCTCTGCACATCTTTGCAGCCCGGTCCCTCTGCCTAGCCAATAAGTACAAGTCCTTTTCTCCTTCCTTTGTCTCCGACCTCTCATGCAACTCATAATATGCCTTTTCCTTTGCTTTCACCACCTCTCTTTGCTCTATACCACATCTCCTTGTACTCGTGTCTACTTTATCTCTCTGGCTATCCCACTTCATCTTTGTCAATCTCTTCCTCTGTATACCCTGCTGTATTTTCTCATTCCACCACCAACTCTCCATTTCTTCCTTCTTCTGTCCAGTTGACACATGAAGTACCTTCCTACATATCTCCTTCATTATGTCTGCAGTGGTTGTCCAGCTATCAGGCAACTCTCCACCACCACCACCCAATGTCTGTCTTGACTCCTCTCAAAACTCCACACGGCTGTCTTCCATCTTCCACCCCCACCACTTGTTTCTTGATTCTGCCTTCACTCTCTTCCTCTTCTTGAGCTCCAAAGTCATCCTACAGACCACCATCCAATGATGCCTAGCTACATCCTGCCTCGTAACAACCCTGCTCCCTCCAATCCCTTTCAGTTTGTGCCCCTTGCTTAAGAGACCACCTGAGTGCACTTTCTTCCACTCTTACATGTCACCCCGTGTTCCTCCCTCTTCTTGAAATAGGTTTTCACCACAGCCATTTCAACCTTTTTTTTTGCAAAATCCACCACCGTCTGTTGATCCACATTCCTCTCCTTGACACCATACCCGCCAATCCCCTCATCAGAACCTCTTCCCTTCCCAAACATGAAGTTGGCTCCAATCACCACTCTCCATAACTTCATCCAGCCCAGTCCAGGATTTTTCTTTTTCTTCTATCTTACACCCAACTTGAGGGGCATATGTGGTCATAGCATTCTTCATCTTAACTTTGATTTCCCAGCTTCATACTCCTCACTCTGTCTGAAACTTTCTTCACCCCAACACTCTCTTGATATATTCCATCCATCGTCAACAGCTTATCTGAAGTTGGGTCCTGGCAACTCTTGGAACCCATCGCAGTCCCCAAAGGATGGAAGTCAGGGAAAAACCATGCACAAATTAGAAATCTACCTCAGACTAGATGCCTTTCCTCAAATCTTGGTTTGAACCCTCAACCCCTGGCTCATTCGTTCCTGAAGCTCACGTTCTCCCACTGAGCTACTGCAGCCCCACTCACATATTCTTCCTTCAGAATTACCCCTACCCCATGTCTCATCCTATCTGCACTGTGGTAGAAGGGTTTGATTCCACTTGTGATGCTCTTGACCTAACTACCTCTCCACCTGGTCTCTTTGACACACCGTATATCTGCCCTCCCTCTCTCCATCGTATTGGCATGCTCCCTCCCTTTACCAGTCAATGTGCCGACATTCAAAGCTCTGACGTTCACCTCCACACTTCTTCTCTAGTCAAGTCAATCTTATTTGTATAGCCCATTATCACAATTTTTAAAAGATGCTTCAGTGTACTTTACATTAACACAACAGCCTGTTCTTAGACCCTCACATCGGGTAATGAATAACTCCCTTAAAACCCCTTTTAACGAGGAGGGAAATAGGAACAAATCTCAGGGAGAGCAAGAGAGGAGGGATCTCTCTCTCCCAAGACAGACAGGCGTGCAATGGATGTTGTGTATACGGAATAAAACACAATTTACAGCATGCAACATGGAGGATAACATAATTATTATGGAATCACAAAATATATATTAATAATAATGGTAATCTCCTTCACTGTGACAGTGCTAATTAATTAACATGTAGAATACAAACACGCCAGATCAAGCCTCAGGGCTGTCTCATTAAATGTGGAACGTGTAGAGTGTACTCTGCTTCCTCGCTCACTGCGTCTGGACATGCTTTCTCCCTCCACCTAACAGTAGCATGATTATCACCAGCACCCTGCTGGCCAACAATACCGTTAGATGTTTTTCTGATAACCCAGGCTTCGACGGATCTGATGTGGAAATCTGATATATGATCCATATCTTAGATTTGGCACGGTTTTACGCTGGATGCCCCTCCTGACACAATCCTCCCCATTTGAGCATGTAGCCGGGTTGTAGTGTGGAATCAAATAAAGAATAATAATCAATATGACTGACCAAACTGACATCAAGCAGTAATAATAAGCATGTGAATTTATGATTTGCATGGTCATGAAAACACTTACATCTGTGTGGAACTTTCAACGACAGTTTTGGTTTCATTTGCCATGTTTTGTGCAAGTGAAATGAAACACTGTATCAAAAAGTTTCCATAAATACTGAGAACATCTCTAGGGATCCAAACATGCTGAGGTGTGCTGTTGGGTGACCATTTAGTTACTTCCAATTAACTCGTATTTTAGAAGGATAACTATAATAACTGGCTCAACAGATGTACAATTTGTGCAGAGAACCCATAATAACCAATGGAATCCATTTTTAAATAATGCATTGATCTTTATTCATATTAAATTAAAAATATAGTTTTGACAGATTTATGTAAGAAAACAGAGGAAGAGAGTATTTAAATGCTAAACCCTCAGGGATGTGTCTATTCATTGGTGTAACGAAGCAATTAATTTGAAGCTGGCCCTAAGTAACAAGATGTGGTCAGACTGCTCAAATCCTCCTGATGTGCAGGAACACTGACAATTTTCATGGCCAGCACAATAGGAACTATTCTTCGTATTCTAAACTAATCCTATTTTAAGAGATAGTCCAATTTGACCTAAACTTCATATAAAGTAAATGTATTTTCTCAAAAGGATTGATCAGAGTCAAGCTGACTTGACTGCAGCACCATTCCACCAGTATTATAGTCTAAATGGTCATAGGGAGTCACAGCCACAGTGTTCTCCATCATCTGAGCTCTGACTGAGACACAAATGGAAAAATAATGACTCAAGGTCCAAAAGAATTCCGATTGGCAAAATCTATATATCTAAGAAACTCAGGCTAAGGGACGGTATAAGGTAAAGAGGCAGAGGGAGTGTAAAGAGAGGGTGAGTGAGAAAGAAAGAAAGGCTGAGAGGCTATTTATTAGTATTCCATCAGTCTGCTTGCTCTGTGGAGTGGACTCTGTACAAAACTGTAAAATATATGGCAGGTGGGTTATGCTGAGAAGGAACCAGTCTAGGGAACACCAAATGAAGACAAGAGGGGAAAAAAACAGCTTTAAATGCAACGTCCACTAAGTTGTGCTGAAAACCTAACCACAATAAAAGCAAAATAGGCTGCGGTGTGGTGGATGGTTACCATACACCTGGCAAGCGCTTTTAAAATCAAAATTCACTCTAAAAATCACATTTACAATGTGTGTGTGTGTGTGTGTGTATTTACATAGTGAAGTCATTATCCCTAAAAAACCTGACAGGGTATTATAATCAACTTAATACGAATGATGATATGTAAAGGTAAGACACCACAACTCAAATCTATAGAAAAAAAACCAATAATTAAAAACCCACCTTCAGACAGAAAACGGTCCATCATTTCCCTTCTATTTACAAATGCACAAGGCCAGTGCTCCCACGACATATAAAAATACCTCTTCACATTTCTGGGGGTGCATGAATAGTGGTGAAACCCAAAAGGTGACCATTTGACACATTAACAAAAATAACAGCAAAAAATAAAATAAAAATCCCTTATGTCTAATAAATGGTACACCAAGATGTCAAGATTATGTCAAGTGTGCTTGCTCAACCACTGTCATCCTCCAGTAAACATGGCATGGTAGGATTAGTTTTCACATAATAATACTCAAGAGTATTACAAAAGTACCATTTTCTACTCTTGCAATATGGTAAGTACTGCTAGGTGCTCGGGTTTATATGCCTAAATAATAGGATTTGTTGCTTTGTCCCAAAAAAGAAACAAAACCCCAAGAACCAAAACTTAACTAGATGTAGCTGCAGGGGAACGTTGTCCCATCACAGAGTTTAAGTTCCCAGTAACCAAACTCCCCATGTGTTTCTATCCGGTGAAGATCATTTGGAAGGCTGACAAACAGGTCTTACTTTGTCCAACATTTGTAAAATGTGACGGTACCATAACAAAACAAAAAAATCACTTGGCTTACAAAACCATAGCATCAAAGTAAAACCTGTAGTCTCAATGCAGTCGCTGCTGTAAAGTTGATCATGCTGTATAGTAAAGTTAGCCTTGAACATAACCCCGGGAAACCAAAATGTAGTGAAAGTCTTGTATAAACTTTTTATACTGGTGATTTAAACAGTTAAACACCTACTTAAATGATAACCCCCAAAACATACATCTGCTTACCAAATAAATGCAACTACTCACTCCTATGTGGCTGGATTACCTGTAGAGCAAAGCCGTGATGTGAAGGGATTCTTGTGCTTCTTTAAATACCTAAAGTGAATTTCATAATGACAGAAGACATTTTGAACGGCAGACAAAAAGTGCCCTTTGGCCTATGGCTCACGTTAAAACCATTTTTTTCCTATCCAGATTATTATTATTATTATTTTTCCACCACTCCAACAGCAGAACAGTGTGGGCTGCATACAGCTCTCCAGCCAGTTAGAAGTGAAACAGAATGGGAATCAACTGTGGCCGCCATTGACGGCACACTCGCTCTCCTGCCTGCCCCTGTAACATTAATAAATTATCCTGGTAACATATTTGGAATGCTAATACATAAGATTTGTCTCTGCTGCAGGATTACAACCTATTGCCTGTCGTTTCTCGGCCCACTGTTTGTTTGGAGAGACGTCGGGTGGCCTGATTTCCCCATAGAACAACATGGAAGAGAGGGCTGTAGTGGATGGTTTAAGATTCTGAAAGCCCCTGGTGAGGCTACCTTGCCACAATATTACCACCGATTTTCCTTTCCTAAACATTGGCTTTATTTTCCCATAGAGATCAATTATAGTGCCGCTCTGTAATTCTCAACTCATGCCATTGCACTTGTATACATGGCCGTACAGCATTCCAGCAGCAGACTTGTAACTTGAGGGAATGGTACAAAACGATTGCGAGTGATTGACCTTTTAAAACCTGAAAGATGGACAGACACGTTCATTGCACACATTTACCCCAGGGTGGACGTCCATGAGTCTTGGTACATATCAAATCAGGACAAAAGAGAATCTACAGATAACGTCAGAGAACAGATCTGGCACAACCAGAGTAAGAATATTCCAAGTAACAGGTCAGTGCTAGTCCCAACCACATTACGTCTTTTTCCAACCACATCACATTACACATGATATAAACGGAGCCTAAGATACAGCTTCAAGACATGACACATGGTCAGCAGGGCCTGAACCTCAGATTTCTCCACTCAAGTGTGTGATCTCTGGTGACCCTCAATCACTGGTTCACACAACACCCACGCCAGAGATAAGCTGTTCTCAAGCTCAAGTCTCCTTGTGCACGCAGACTCTACAGCGCATGTGGCAGGAGTGTCTTTATGCTTCATAATGGCATAGTCACTTAACTGCCCTCCATTATCCTTGTGCTAATCTCACACACATCCACCAATGAATGTGCACATTAATATTCCGTCGCACATCATCCACTAGCGCTCTAGTGCCTCAGCTGGTGCTTGATTGGCTGATAATTATTTCCCATAAAGCCTGAGAGGGTGTGATAAACACCATGCCAGGGAAACATCTGTGTTTGGCCTCCACACTCAATCATCAGCAGAGCCCGTCTCAACTGTCCCCTGCCTGGCATTTTCAATGAAGAGTCATGAGGTTGTGTAACAGGGGCTGTCTGTTGGTATGGTTGTTGGCAACTGGAGAAAAAAAAAAAACACAAAAAAACAGCTTGCTCCGTTTTGAAAAAAAATTGTGCTCAAGGTGGATGTGCACCTTTATGGATCAAACACACAGTGAGATAATTTGAAGCCACGAAGCAGTGTGAACTATGGCTTGCCTAGCCTAAATTATAGAGTCGATGTAATGAACCAAAATAAATAGCTGGCCCCTCTGAGCAAGAGTAACAATGAAGTCATTTGGCTGTGCCAGAGCATTAAGTGCTATCAAATAATCAGCTCCTGCTTATAATGGGCCTCAAAGTCATTCGACAACAGATGCCAGTCCTCTCCATTAGCAGCAGAGCCCATGGCATCTGGCAGTATCGCACAAGTGTAGTGCTATCCTTCCATAAATGCAGTTACTTGTTGCGTTTCCCTGCTGTTTTTCAGATGCCTACACAAAGCAGCGTTGTGTGATCGTGTACTCCATGGTGAGATGGTGGCCTCCTCAGAAGGCAGATTGTGCAGTCCAAGTCCACAACACCAGCGTCACCCGTTCCCGTGACGTATGTCCAAAAGGAAAGACAGCAAGAGGGGGAATGGTGAGTGGGGTGGATTCTTACAACCATTGCAAACATGAAAAGTGTACATTTTTTTGGATTTGATTTTACATCATATAAAGACAGAACAAAAAAGTTTGATTCCTGACTTGTGTTGCCCATTTTACACACCAACCCTATAAGATGGACTAGTCCACAGGGTATGACAGCAGGATTATGCTACTCCGGTGGGCATACACAGCATGACTCCTGCCTTCAGCAGGGTTCCCAGTGTCTGTGCTCATTCCACGATGCTCCTCCATGGCTGGGTATGTACTGTTCACCTTGTGCTTTACTAATACTACATCCAATAATTAACACATCCCTGATGAATGCACATTTTTCACAAGTCCAGTGCTTAGAACTGTCCCACCTACAAGCCCATGTGCTCAGCCTGGCCATGTCCCTTATCTCTTAAATGCTTTTCCTATTCCTGCTCATATCACAATCAATCAGTCTGCACTTCCTTTGTCCGTTTCCAGAGCTCACTGTCATACCTATCGGTCGTGAATATTAATTCATTTAATGGTGATATTAGAGTTGTCATATTGTTGGGGAGGAAAGGGAAGATGGAAGGCTGGAGATGATGTGGCGTGGTCTTCTTCTAAGTGGTCAACCTTTTGATTCCCATGATAGCCGTGCCAATAATCTATGATGGGCTCCGAGAAGCCGAGTGTCTACTTGCTACAAGACTGTGGTGACATTTACTTTTCCACCGAACCCTCTGGGCCTTCCTTTTGTGCTGCACCACTGCCTCATATTACACATGCTGCCCTGCCTTTCATCTCAAGGTCAGCAAAGCCGCTCTCCTACAATATAATTCAAACCGCAGCAGCCTCATCTGTGTGTGTGCGACAGTGTGCTTGGGTGATTGTGCATATGAGTATGCATACATCTATACTGAATTGCCGTGTCAAGGTTACATGCACATCTTACTCCGGTGCTTCAAGTGAACATGTTCTGGAAATTGTATGAGAAGTGTGATGAATGTATGAATTCCATTATAGACTATGTGAGAGGCTCGGAACATGTAAACATCAAAGAAACAAGTGAGAAGGAATTCATCCCAAGAAACGGTTGCAGAGCTGGGTTGATCAGCCCGACCTCAGATGTCTGTAAGTCACAGCACAACTCTGTTGCGCGCGTGTCCAGATATGGGCTTAGGGATGTTAGACGTCAGTCGCAAACAACAACACGCTGAGAACCATCATATACATCTCGGTCAATAATGCACTGTATGAGTACAATGAGCTTAAGAAGGGTCTAAAAGTGGAACGGACTGTAGTCCGAGTGCAGTCTTAAAAAGATACAACCACGTCCTGTATACACCTCAGAAGCATTGTGGTTCCATAGCTGCTAAAAATGTGAGCCTGGGTCCTCAGTTATTTGCTTTTTGGGCTTATCTCAGTTCATTTCTTCTATCTGGTTTAATTTGTAGGACGTGTCTCATCATTGTGTCACTTGTTTGTGACTGGCTGGTGCAGATAATAGGCCAGACATTTTTTTTCAGGAGGGGACAAAATCATAAACTGTTCCTGTATCAAGGGGAGTGAAGTATGGACAGCAGAGGGATTAAAATAAATGTTAAGAGTGACAGGCAAAGCAACCACCAACAGTTCTAGTGATCTAGTCCAGGGGAAGAAAAGGGATGGAAAGAGAGAGGAGATTGGTGTCTAAAGTTGGTGTCTCGGTAACCAAGGTTGATAAATACTTCATGGGACTAAGGACTGTCTGTTCTTCTCCACTTCCATCCCTCTATCTAGCCCTACACTACAGTGTTCCTCTGTCTGTATGGAGGAGGAGGCAGCATGTTGCCAGGCTTCAGAGCCAACTCAGACAGGTACTCCTGGTTCTCGGTGACAGCAGGTCGAATACGTCCATTCTCCCGGTAGAAGAAGCGTGTGCTGCAGTCCTGCAGGTACTCAGGGTTGCGCAGAGAGGCCTTAGGGGGTAGACTGTGCTGCCAGTATTCAGGATTGTCAAATGTGGTTTTCTTGCCTTTCTTATCCATCATAACTACGCCCCCGGAGAAGGCCGAGTGAATGGTGTGCCCTGAGTGCCCGGGATGCAGGGTGTGTGATGGGTATGATGGGTGCGCTGGGTGGCCAGGGGGCACCACATACCCAGAAGAAGTGAATTTGTGGCTTGATGTTGATGGGTTAACTGTCTGGGAGGCTGACTGAACAGAGGAGGGCCCAGGCATGGGGACTGCCCCGGCCAAGCCATTCTTCTCAGGGTTGTGGAAGGTGTTGAGGTAAAGGGGCTCATTGATGTATTCCTCTTCTGCCCTGCTGGGGTGGCTGTTTGTGGCAGCGGTTGCCCCACCCATGTAGCAGGGGTGGTAGCCTGCTCCGTCAATCACAGTGTGGCCATCATCATTCCTCCGACGCGTGACGAAGGGGTTTTCTTCTACAGGGTTGGGATAGTCTGTAGGAGAAACGGGCGGGAAGGTGGGGTTGGGGCAGATACAGACGAGAATAGCCAGCAAAATTGTTACATTGCCATTCATTCTTGCCTTTCTCTGGTTTAGGTGACACACACAAGATATGGTCCCTGCAGTCCTTGACATTAAAGTGAATGAAAGAAGGCAGAAAAAATTAATACTTTCCAGGTCTGAGCTAGTATCATCCACTACATAGAATCTGGGGGATTATAGACTAAACAGGGTTAAATTTTAAGACCCAGATCCTTCCTGACTGTTAATGTTCCCTGAGCTGCGTGTAATGTTTGTCTGACATCTATGAAAGTGCCAAAATGAATATTATATCTTATTTTTTTTGGGCCATGGTAGCTCAATGGTAGAGTGAGCTAGTTGGGAAATAACAAGCTAGACGTTGTGGGTTTAATCAAACCACAGGGCAACAGAAAAGGCATCTGCCCTTAATCCCCTTACTCTCCATCTGGGCCCATGTCCACCTACACAATGTTGGGGACTAATCATGACACCTAAAAACTGACTTTTTTATTTATTCCATTTTGATCCTGACCTGAACACATCCAGTATCATAATAATCATAATCATCATAATAATGTTTCCTCATCTGTCCCACAAGGGAAAATTAACAATTCTCTGCATTCGACCCATCCTATTGTCTAGGAGCAGTAAGCAGCTGCCATGTGATGCTTAGTGAGCAGTTTCTTGCTCAATGGCTTTCTAAAGGACTGGGGATTGAACATGCAACCTTCCAATCACCAGACAATCACTCTACCTACCGAGCCATGCCACCCCGAATCTCATTGGTCAGATCAGAAATGCAAAGCCTTCACTGAGTAGGACTTCTTGCTTTACCTGTGTGGTTCTTCTCTCTCTTGGCAGTAATGTACCCACTCTGCTCCTGGTCTCCTTTTGTTCCTCGGTCTCCCAAGTTACTAGTGGGATCAGCACTGTAACGCTGTCCACTGATGTCCTCCCTTCCACCAGGGACTGGGCAAGGGAGAAAGGAAAGGGAACAAAAGTACAAAAATACACATTACATCTCAGAATACAATTGACTGAAGCCAAATTACTGCCAAAAGAAATGCATCTCAGTGGGTTTAACAAAACAAAACAAGGTGCCTTCAAATCTCCTATTTGATTGCAAACCATTGTGAATATCTTGCCTGTTCATTAACCTTATAAGCTCCCAAAACACCTTAAAGGGGTTCTATTTAACTGAATGTGCACATGTTTTCAATTTTTTGCCAGATTAGTTTGCATTTTACTATTTTAAAGTTAGTACAGGGTAGTGGGGGAATATGTGCAGTATTTCAAAAATGAAATACTGCACGGTAGTCTTTCCTTGTATAGAAAAGTAGCCCTCCTTCACCCACTTTTGCATCATCCATTCCCTACACCTAAAAACAATCCCTGTCCCACTGATTGCAAGATAGAAATGAGCTTGTAGCTGCTTTGTTCTTATCCAAAAAAATCCCTCACAGGTTCTGAGGAGGCAGTGAGTTATGGCTTAAGTGGTTAAAAATGAGTTCTGATTAAAGGTTTTAGCTAAAATACACAATAGCCCTTTCCTAAATTACCTCATACCCTGCTCACACACAATGCATTGTTGGTTTTGAAGTAATGCATATCAGGAGTCATACTTCTATTGGAATCAATTACATTATCAGAATATGTGAAATAAAATAATAAGGAAAGAGGAAAAAAATGAAGAAAACAAAGACAATTTGGCTGTAAAACATTACCCACGTTTTGATCTACACTCTTGCGAGGGCCAGGAAACACAGAGGCCATTGATGAGCTGACTAATGTGTGATGAGAACATAAAAACTCCACACTGAAAGGACTGGGGACGGTTTGAACCCTGCAGCTTCTTGCTGTGAGGCAACAGTGCTAACCACTGGGCTGCCCAGTAATCTTAATCATACATTTGGGATGCACATATCAATACACTGATCAAATTACAACATTGCGACTGAGGTCGTGTCATTTGTCATTTTTGTAGCCAACACTGGTTCCTTAAATATCATAACTGTCATTTGGTGCTGCGGATCGTGTGGGCAGGAGGACGCAGGTGTTTATTTAATACTTTTTTCCTCTGAATAAACGCTGACTTTGCAGATGTAATTGCAGGTCACACAGCTTCATGGAGAGACAAATTCTCTCCAACTGATAATGGGTGGCATTGCCTTTGCATCGCCTCAACACTGATCATAGCTCCATTGCTCACCTCATGAGAAGACTCTCAAGCTTTTCCAAAAATGCTTACATGTTGGCTGTGAGGGATAGTCGTGACTAGACTAATCGTGACGTGTAAAAATTGACCTCTGACTCAGCTGACAAATGAGCAGTGCTGCAGCAAAAGCACGTCTTGTGTGTGCACCTCTATGCAAATGAACACTCACATTTGCATAAACTGTTGAAACCGAGATAAACAAAGTGCTAGAGGTCTGTGACATTACCTTAAGTATGCTATCCTGCTCCTGACTCGGGTAGGAAAACTGTACCATGGAACAAAGCCGGTTGACTGTCAACTCAAACACTTGATCAAACCCCTTTACTGTTTAGTGGGAGCTTTTTTTACCAAGTGCCAAATGGTCAGTGATGTCTCTATCTCAAGCCACTCCGGCAAAGCCAGTGCTGTGTTGGGTTGATTTATGATGTGACTCAACAATGCAGAAACTGCCAAAAGCCCTTTCCCCAAACTACGTCACCCCCTGGATCAGACGCGGTGCATTATTGGTTTTGATGCCAGACACAGTCAGGTGTCATACTTGTTTAGATTAAATTGAGTTACGCTAGCTACGGTAATACGTGAAAAGCGTTAATAAGAAAATGGCGAATAAAACACCATTAGAGGAACTGTTGTCATCGTTTCCTTATTTTTGTAATTCTGCTGCAACATCCATATTTTCAGGATAGCAGTTCAACAAAATTCCTTCTTGAAGTTCTCGTTCTATCATAACTCGCCTCCGTCTCAGCTGAGCGGGGCACTTTTGGGAGCAGGTGAAAGATATAAACAATAAGTAGACGAAGTTAGATATCAATATATACAATAAATACAAATTAATATAGATGATCCTAATCTTTGGCAGATCTGTTCCTCTTCCCTAAACATTTGTAGGACAATACATAATGGTGGGGGACATAAATTGCACACCAAACCCTTGTGTGGATAGATCCACAGGAATAGATCAGTCACACAATAGATACAGAACAGTTATTCCTCACACTATTAAATAATTAATATTGTCGGATGCGTGGAGAGGGTTGAAACCACATACTACAGTCTGCTCTTGTTGCTCTGACAGATTTCAGACATAATCTCAAATCTGTTATTTATGAGTTTTTCTATAAATCACAATCAAAAACCTATAACCGCATCTATGCTACTACCGTAGTATCATGCACCGAGTTGTTTTATGTGCATAGATAACGATCTGACAAAAGACCCATCTGGATGGTACTTGCAGCACAAATGGTTGGAAGATGAAGACATTGTAAACAACAACAACAAACAGGATTTGTATTCCGGCCGTTTTCCCCGCTAGCGGGGGTTGACCGGTCCATGGATTCGTCTCCTCCAAGTCTCTCTATCGCTTGCCATCCCCTTCTCCAACCCCATCACCCTCATGTCATTCTCAACCACATCCTTCCATCGCCTCGCTGGTCGTCCCCTCCCTCGCGTTCCTGCCACTTCCATTGTTAAGACTCTAAGGAATATGAATATAAAGACCAATAACCCACGAAAGTTGATCAGTTCATCTGGACAAAATGTTTGGTGGGATAGACATTTAATCTCTCATCTAAGTGATGCAACTCAGTTTCATCTGAGTGTAACCAAACCAGCAACCAAATGGTTTCAAATGCAAACTGCTGACTTAATTCCAATTACAAAGACCATGTTAACTATTCACAGAGGATTGGGAAATGACTGTAATCACTGGATTTTAAAATGACAAGAGATGCTGGTCTATTTTATGTACTCTTAACCCCCCTACTTTGTTCAGGTATCCATCCATCCATCCATCGTCAACCGCTTATCCGAAATCGGGTCGCGGGGGAAACTGGAGCCTATCTCCGTTCTCATTGG
>OMLC01042124.1:0-32716 GCA_900302585.1 Regalecus glesne
CAAGGGACTTATCATCACCAGCTCATGTACCATGGTTTTTCAGAAAGAATAGCAAAGCTTTCATTACCTATACTTAGTTACTGTAAGATAAACTGTAGTCCTATATTTTTTTCAAGGTTATACAGGGAGGGAATTAGAAATGGGTAAAAAAGGCCTCTGTTGTAACAGATAAGTCTTTTTCTGGGATATTTTGGTCTCCTTTGAAAAAAATGTTCATGCATGTCATGTGGAGACACAAACACATGCAAATGCAGATAGGAATGAAATAGGAACGTAAAAAACGCTATTCAATTTCTCGATTAAAACATACAACTACTAGCAGTCCTTGGCAGACAAGTGGAGCTGTTGTGTGACGTAAAAGAAACATGATAATCCTGTAGCCTGTCTTGCAATAACTCTCATTGCAAATACACTGCAAAAAATGTTCATGTTAACTTGTCTGAAAATATATATTTGGATTACAAGTGAAGTGAAAGACTTTAGATAATGCCAGAGATTAATTATTTTGTTTTTTTCCCCCGGTTTGTTTCCGACACTCTCACAGTATATTTAAAATTAATATGAATTGCTCCCCTAATACGGAAAAAATTATCCCTAATTTAAATGGAATTCCATAGATATGTTGATCTACATTGGAACAACAGGGTTAAATTATTTCAATTCAATGTCAGTTTTTCAACCTTTTATGGTTAATATAGGATTTGATTGTTAAATATAATCAATAGTTTGATACTTTTGCACTGTGCTACTGCAAATCCAAATCTGGAATGTTCAAACATCCAAATCCTGTGAAGCTGAAGCTTTTTGAAAACTCTAAAAACCATTACTAAGTACCAACCTGGAAACCATTTAGATGGTCTTTGTTACACATTCTCATAAAATTTGATTGTAAAAAATATTTCTTGCCTTTAACAATGAGAGCACGCAACAGTAATAATGTCTTTGGCTCATGACCTTAAATCAAACTATTTTTTGAAGGATTCCGTAGATACAATACACCTTTAATTACAAAACATGATTACAATACATTCCATGGAACATATCTCAAAAATCACAAATCTAGAGGTTTTTTTTATACCAAGCTATTATGTTGGTTATGCTTGACCCTGTTTGAGTATGCTTCCTTTGTATGATCAACTTCTGCTTGCATTTACAGCATTTTTCTTTCAGAGCTATGACTCAAGTGCACAATGGCTCCTTACTTTGTTTAATCAGTGAAGAGTATAATCTTGCTTAACTGTTCCGAGTGCTGATTTAAAGTCTCCCATATGGAGAGTTGTCACAGCAGCTTGCTCATACAAAGAAACAGAGGCACTGAAGAATTGGGAGTTAGAATTCCTGGTTCTCCTGACAAGAGAAAAACCGACTTCCTATGACCAGCCTGCAAATGCAGCACTGTACTCTGACTTATTGGTGAACATATTATAACTACACCCTCACCAGTCTGACAGCTTATTACGTACATAAACACACACATGCACAAACACATGTATGTACACACGTGTGACTTGTGCACAGGGAATTGTCTGTACACGAAATTCATCCAGAACTTCCAGTATCACAGATATGCTCAACAATCCCCTAGGGTCCACTTACACTCACTGCTACCCTGCTCTAGTTACCTTCACCCTGCTACAGAGCCCCAAGGTGAGGGGGGTGTTTTGTTGTCCCCCCCCTAAACCCAAGCCTCCTCTCCACAAACCCGAACAATCTATTACCACTTCACATGTGTGTGCGCATGCATGTGCAAGGACAAACACACACAGCTGACAGGCTGGAGGCCCCAGGAGAAAACCCCTGGTTAATTTATGCTCAGCTCAGTTCTGAAGGCACGTGCCTATTCATGTTGTTTATGTGGGTAGGCATTAGGGGGTTTGACAGTGATTTTAACTTGTGGGTCCATCAAACTTTTAAGTTGCTTGAATCCCTATCCCAAAACAGTGGGATGACCATCTGCTGTGTAAAATAACCTTCAGGGAACATAAAAACAATACAGAGAGCGGGACACTTTTAAGGTTTGAGGGTGAATGGCAGTGAATATGTACATAAATGTATACAAAGGCACACAAATTGGGATAGAGGCCAGGATCAAAGAGTAATAATCTCAAACATTTTAAAGGCAAGGACTGGTTGTAGTGACAGCTGGTGAGGAAAGCTGCAAGGCACTCGTCAACATTACTAGAAATAATGGGTTCTGGGTCTTCAGGAGGCACATTCCACTCCTGTCATAGACTTCTCTGTTTTGTGTCCAATTCTGACTCTCATACCCCTTTTCTTTTTATCCCTCTCTGTCATATATTTTAAAGCACTGTAATTGCCCTCCACTGCACCAGAAAACTAGAAGATAATTGAGTAAAAATGCTTCTGTTCTTACACAATTATCTCTGTACAGAGGCTGTCCTGGGCACATTTTAAGATTGCAGTGCACTTTATGCTCTAGTAAGCAGGCATGCTCTGAAAGTAATGTTTGGAAGACTTTTGTCATCATATTCCAATATGATGAAAAGAAACGTAAAGTCTGACATGAAAATGACGGTGAGATCAACTTTTCAATTAATGATTTTGGAGAGGAGAATGGAAACTTGTGAGTTGAGGAAAAGATGGCATCTGCTGTATAATCCAACCAAGCTTACAAAGAAGTTAAAAGCAATTTAAAGAAAATCTCATGTCAAGAGAGCTAAAATTAAGAAAACATAGTACAGATACATTGCCCCTTGGACTTACTTTCACATTCCAACACCCCAGCTTTACCTGAACTGCATGAATAATCTAGCCATAAAATTTACTTTCAGATCCAAAGCAGTAACTCTCCACCAACACTAACTGTTTTACTTCCAAAACACAACAAATGGTAGGAGCTCATCAGTAGATCACTCTCATATGCACTTATTCTAGTACTAGCTTACAAAAACAACTATGGTCAGAGACTTTTTTTTCACGCAAAAAACTAAAATTTGATACAAGATCCTATATTACATCTGAGCAAAAATCTCTATTATACCTCAAACAGGCATATGGAAGGACAAAGGACACACTTGCTAACACTGATTAAACTCACATACACCAGTTTACGAATCCTTACTTCTCCCTAGTGTCTGTGTAGCTGCTTATGTTTTGCTGTTTGTTTTATTCTGTATTTTTATTTTATATGTAATATGATTGTTTTATATGTGCTGGAGAACAGAAACCTGTTATAAACCAGTTTCAATCGATTAAGACCAGTTTAGATGTAACACATTTAAACATCTGCAATGCTAACTTAATATGTTCCCTTGTAAAAAAAATGTCCCTTGTAATAATAAAGTAAGTAAGAGATACTTTGCAAAAATACATTTAAATAAAAAGAGAAGATGGGGGGGCGGCCTAGCTCAGTGGGTAGAGCGGTCGTCTGGCAATCGGAAGGTTCGATCCCCGGTCCTGCATATAGCATGTCGAGATGTCCTTGAGCAAGACACTGAACCCCTAATTGGTCCCCGAGCGCCATATGTTGGCAGCTCACTGCTCCTATATAATAGGTTGGGTCAAAAATGCAGAGAAATCCAAATTTCCCTTTGCGGGACTGATAAGGGAATCATTATTATTATTATTATTATTATTAAGATATAAGAAACCCTGGGGTATATTATTCATTTCGCTGAAATACTATGCTCATAGTGACCAAGAAGCAGTGTCAATTCCCTCAGTTTAGCCCTGAGTGAACACCCTCCTCCCTCCCTGTCCCATGTCATGCAGATGCATAAAAAGTGGTGATATTTTCATTACCCGGTTATGGTGAGGTAATACGCTATAAAGGAATGCCCCACTAGCAGCTGTGGACAGAGTGACTTTGGCTCCAGGTCTCACTATCACAATGACGAAATGTACCAAAAATGGACAGCACTCTTTTCTCTACACATGATATTCAATCCCAGACCTTGCAACCCCAGCCAGAGCTTGTGGTTCTCTGCTCTGCCAGTTAGTTGATTATGTTCACCTGCTGAGTCAAGTTACTGAATTTATGGATGCATAACTGGCAGAATAAAAAAAAACAGCAATACTGGAAGATAGTGGGTGGGATGCATTGGTAACCACTGTCTCACACAAACCTGCTGAAGTCTAAATTCTGTAATCAAAATCTGGGCACTCATACTGCTAGCATGCAGCAGCTATGTTCACACACAGAGAGCATAACTAGCATCTATTATCAGTCCTCTGGAGGTCAATCAAACCTTTCTCTAAACTCAAACACTAATTTTTCCCCAAATATTACTTTAGAGAAAGACCCATTCAGTTAAAACAAAACCGATGACAGGAAGATTAAATGCTTTGCTTTCAGTGGAAAGTGCACAATTCAGCAAATTACACTTGTGAATCACTTTGAACTAGGAAAACACAGACTGAAAAGCTTACTAACACACCACCTTTAACTGAATTTGACTAATGGCATGATACAGTTGACTGAATCTGTAATTATGAGTAAGAAAAAAAATCAGGCTATCACTCAGTTACCTACAGTAAATACATATAACTCATGTGGAGTTATAATAAGCCAAAAAGTACAGAGTGAAGACAGAGGTTATAAACTTTTCTTTAAAAAGAAAATGGCTACAGTTGATTGACATGTGGAAAGCGAATGAAACATGGAGCCATGAACATACATAATTATCTTATTTGTGTGTGTGCGCGCGCTATTTGCCATCACTTGCGGAAAAATAAGACCGCATTGGTCTAGACATAGGCCCTGGCCAAAGAGAGCAAATTTGCTACCATATCTGTCTCCCTGTCATGCTAGTTTTTGAAATGTATTTCTTGCTGTATTCAAATTCTTGCTGTTTTAGTCGACAGGTTGACAATCATACAAAACAGACTTCACAATATGATGAATTAGTTACCTACAAAGGATGACTGTCTATCAATTGGTAACATGGAGGGAGGAATGAATTAGCTGTCTCCTCTGACTTTTTCAGCTGTGGGGGCAGACATTTTCTGCAACTTGGTGGGCTTGACAACTCAAAATTGGAGCAAAACCAGAAATCCAGTTCAAATGTTCATGTCTAAAAACCCTTGAACATAACATAATAAAACATTCATTCACATAAACAAGCTGACCTCTGAGTGACAAGCACAAAAAAGGCAGTTAAGTGTGGGCAGTGTTTCACATTTGATGATTTGATCTGATTTGCTGTATGCAAATGTGTCTGAGAGAATCTGAAGTGAGAGCCCTTACAAAAGGGAGAAAAGTAGGAACACTGAAATCTACCATAATTTTTCAGTAGAAAGAGATGGTACGAATACATGACGATTAAAGCAACACATGATGTTAGAGAATATTAGAGTTCAATAAATAGTCACTGATGTTCTATTTCCATACATACACATATTTAGAAGACCAAGGGTTGTTAGACAAGAAAAGTGCTATATAAGAACAAGTCAATTTCCCATTTGCCATCTCCATGAACGTGCAACCGAGTTTAAAATAGCACAATATCTGCACTGACTATATAATGCGGGTTTAAACATCAATATCATTTCTAATGTCTGTTTTTGCATCAAATGCAGCAAAAAATAGAATAAAATAAATCTGCTCATTAAGTTTTTTTTGCATCATTCTTTATGCAAGTTGAACCACAACAGGCCACATCTCCCTGAATGTAATGTTGAGGGTATGATGTACAGTTAATTACGGCACACCAGCCCTTAGTTTTCATCTTGTTTCCATCAATACACACACAGCCAAGCTCACCAGCATAGGAAAAGGAGTCAACTTCAGTTAACACGACCCATTTCGAGCAAGAACCTGTTTACTACCAGTTTTCGGACTCCCAGAATACAAACTAAAATAGGGAACCATACCATAGGTAGATTGACCAACCACAGTGTATCTATCATGCCTGTGCTCGAACAGAGAGAAGTTGGGGATAGGCAGGACAAACATCATAGAGTGGTGGAACAGGTGGTCATCACTGTAACCAGGCAGCCAGTGAGCCTGGTGTTAACACATTTACTGCTCCCCTGGGCAACACAAGACCGTTTGAGGGCCCGTGTAAAAGCCTGTGGTGACAGGTCACCTTGGTATAGAGTGGCAGCATCCATATGGCACTCTGCCAGGTCACATCGGTCAAGACTGCGGTCGGACACATGGACACAGCCACGGTGTCAAAATACTGTTTGAGAGCTATCTCCATTTGTGCATGTAAATGTATTTTTCCTGCCATCACACTTGGGGCAAAACGATCATACAAGAACTCTGCTGCTGTCAAAATGAGAGTCATGCTGGGGATGAATTTCATCTGATAATCCACAAGTATGTTTTTAAACAAGCCCAAGATCCAAAATACAGATTTCGTGTCTAACAAATATCAGGAAAACCTGAAGCTCAAGGTAACATTCTAAATTTTACCTTTGATTGATTTGTATCCAGGACATACAGTGAATGAATATTAATCTTCAGCCAAGAGGAAGACTTCTTTTCTTTGCATGTGAATAAAAGAATTTAGCCTTGGCTCATTGACACCGAGAATAAAACAGTATCTCTCAGTGAAATGAAAGTGGGCTTCAAGCATTAGGACATAAAAGCGCCTCTGGCAACGTGATGAACCCTTTCATCCCCTTACATTTTGATAAAGCAGATAATCCAATACAGTGGTCTCATACCTTATTTCCTCTAACGAATGGATGTCACTGCCACATGGAGACCAGGGCTGGAGAGAAATGGTAAGACATGACAGGATTTCAGTTTAATTGTTAAATGAGTAAGTAAAAGTTTACTTATATAACACTTTTTAAAATGCAATTTTATAAAGTGGTTTACATACAATAATGAAAACTAGGAGTAAAAATATAACAAATAACATGGAAATTAAACATGAAACTGAAAGAAATAGTCCAAACTAAAAACCAACCACAAGTACATAAAAGGTTTGCCTAAAAAGATGGGTTTTTAGAAGCTGCTTAAAACAGTCCACATATTCTGCAAGTCTAATAGATTTGACGAAGTGCAGTCACCCTTTTTTTGCAGTTGGAGTGGAGCATGGATAAAAGACCAAGGTTTGACTATTGGAGTGGTCAGGAAGTTGAGTGAGGAGATCAGAAGTATAACTGGGGCATGGTCATGCAGGGCTTTAAATGTAATCAACCAGATTTTGTAGGTTATTCTGAATTTTACAGGAAGCCGACAGAGAGATGAAAGTACAGGGGTCATGTAGGACCTATGGGTAGTTCTAGTGAGAAATCTAATAGCTGCATTTTGAACTAACTGCAAATCATTTAAGGCAGCTTGATTGAGGCAAGAGTAGAAAGAGTCCTACTAAGACAGGAGAAATTGAAATTGTGAATTACTATTTCAAGATCCTTAAAAGATCAAATATACCTGATTTTATCAATATTTCTTAATTGAGGAAAACATGATTGGACAAGCTTGGTAACATCCATCCATCCATCCATCGTCAACCGCTTATCCGAAATCGGGTCGCGGGGGAACTGGAGCCTATCTCCGTTCTCATTGGGCGAGAGGCGGGGTACACCCTGCATAGTTCGCCAGTCTATCACAGGGCAGAGCAGTTAGGGGAACGGTGTCTTGCTCAAGGACACCTCGACACGGTTCTCTGCAGGACCGGGGATCGAACCTGCAACCTTCCGATCGCCAGGCGAACCCTCTACCCACTGAGCCATGCCGCCCCCGAGTAGAAAGTTCGGATAATCCTAATTTTCCTTTGGTCACACCAGGGCTGGTTAAAAACCACTCCTCCTCCCTCGTTTTCCCAGAGATTCCCTCTTCTTTAGTGAGGTGAAGAGAAACGCAGGGGCTCAATAGCATGGTCCGATACCTCAGCAACAGTCAGGTCTCTGTGAGGCAGATCACACTGTAGTTCCTGATGTGCCTGTAGCTCACACAGCTTGTAGCCTAGAGACTGTATGTTGATCATCAACCTGCCGGAGACAGGGTGTCGCAAGCACACTGCCTTAATCAAACCAGAACCCAAAGCCGCCTGCCTCTCCTCCTCCACTGGGTCAGCCTCAGTTAAGAAAATTGCAAGAGGGTCCAGAGTGAGGAGATCATGACAGTGGCAAGTGTTCACTTTGCTGATGTTCAGCTGCATTTCTCTGTTGTAAGATGCTCCTATTATTACTGCTGCCAAAGTCCATCATCATGTTGCTGAGTTAATATTGTTAGTCATACAAAAATAGAATACAAAACTACTTAACCCTCCTACACAATCCATGACGTAACTAAATACTAATAACCTTAATCCAACCTAGAAACACAAAAGTATGTTAAAATATTAACAAAAATATTTATAGTGTTGCATTAGTGTGGTGCTCCTGGCAAGTCACCCTCCTCTCATGGCACCATCTTGAAGTATCAATTGCAATTCTATAATGTTTATAAGGGTGGAGATGCCTGCAATCAGTTGAGACTGAAGAGGTCATTTAAATGAATGATGACATTTTTCTTCCAATAAATGTGGCATCCACATGAACTGATTCAACTTTTTGTGATTTCCTTACCTGGATAACTTAGCATGCATAAAGAGTCACAGTAAGATCACTGCAGTGAGGCAGCTTATAAAAATGAGTGGTTACATGCAGTTTGGAGTCCTCTTATGCCAGAGTTACTGCAACAGGCGATGGAGCTTCGTATGCCACGGACATTTAGGGTGGATATAAATTGTGATCTAGCAGCTGATGATAAATTAAAAAATGAAGCGGTTATGATTTGAAGATAACCGTTATTACTTTTAAATAATTGTTGATGCTTTAGAATAGCTTGCTTATTAAGTTGGACGTAAATATAGAAAAAAATCAGAGATCCTAACAGAATGATTTAAGACCACATTAACAAGGGTGATTTCCAAGGTGGGTCCGTTACTCATGGTGCATTTAAAACAAATCAAACTACTAAAAAAAAAGATTTGACTTTTAAAAGGAAACAAGGTGAAGATTGAAGTTGAATTACTGTCAGAAATGTAGGTATCATTTCGGAGTGCTGGTTCATCTGACCTGAGCATCAATGCCATCACTGCAAGAAAAACAATGCAACAAACAGTGGTGAACAGTATTTTAAACATAAACTTGTTTAAGTTTTTAAATCTAGGTTTGCAATCAAACACATAATATTTATCAATCCAGCTCACCTGGATAAAATTAGCTTGTAAATTCTGCATATACAAACCCCAATTCCAATGAAGTTGGGATGTTGTGCAAAACGTAAATCAAAATAGAATGCACTGATTTTCAAATCCTCTTTGATCTATATTCAATTGAACACAGTGCACAGACGAGATATTTTATGTTCAAACTGATCAACTTTATTTTTTTCTTTCTCAAATATTCACACATTTTGAATTTGATGCCTGTAACACATTCCAAAAAAGCTAAGACAGGAGCAACAAAAGACTGAAAAAGTTGAGGAATGCTCAGAAAGCACCTCTTCGTAACATTCCACATGTGACCAGGTTAATTGGAAACAGGTGAGTGTCATGATTGAATATAAAAGGAACATCCCTGAGAGGCTCAGTTATTAATAAGCAAGGATGGGGCAAGGTTCACCACTTTGTGAACAACTGCATGAGCAAATAGTCCAACAGTTTAAAAACATGCAATTGCAACTAATTTAGGAATTTCATCGTCTACAATCTGTAATATCATCAAAAGATTCAGAGAACCTGGAGACATCACTGCATCTAAGCAACAAGGCCAAAAACCAACATTGAATGCCTTTGACCTTCGATCCCTAAGGCAGCAGTCCATTACAAACCGACATCATTCTGTAAAGTTTATTACCACATGGGCTCCGGAACACTTCGGAAAATCATTGTCAGTTAACACACAAGTTCTAATTAAAACGTTACCATGCAAAGCGAAAGCTACATATCAACAACACCCAGAAACACTGCGAGAGTCTCTGAGTCTAGGCTAATCTGAGATAGACTGACACAAAGTGGAAAAGTGTCCTTTGGTCTGATGAGTCCAC
Organism: Regalecus glesne; assembly: GCA_900302585.1. Taxonomy (NCBI): domain Eukaryota; kingdom Metazoa; phylum Chordata; class Actinopteri; order Lampriformes; family Regalecidae; genus Regalecus; species Regalecus glesne. The sequence continues at coordinate 9,953 of OMLC01042124.1, forward strand.
GTTCCAAATGGTTTTTGGAAATCATTGACGTCGTGTTCTCCGGGCTAAAGAGGAGAGGACCAATTGGTCAATCGTGATCTACCAGTCGATCGCAAAGGTAGTGTGGATAGCTCGTATGGCATTAAAAAAAATAGACGTCAGCCTATCATCCATCCCGTCACTTGATTGACATACAGGGCAGCCATCTGACTTGTCACTGCGCATGTGCAAACAATGGCGCAATGTGTAGTAGCACGCATGCTAAAAAAAGTGTGAGCATCCCTAATCTAGACTCTCATCAGCACGAAGTTCAAAAGCCCGCATCCGTGATGATATGGGGGTATGTTAGTGCCCATGGCATGTGTATCTTACACATCTGTGAAGGTGTCATGAAAGCTGAAAGGTACATTTTGGTTTTGGAGGAACATATGCTGCCATCCAATGGAAGCCTTTTTCAGGGATGTCCCTGCTTATTTCAGGAAGACAATGCCAAGCTACATTATGCACGTTGCTACCGAGTGGCTTTGTTGTAATCAAATGTGTGTACCAGACTGGCCTACCTGTGGTCCAGACCTGTTTCCCATTAAAAATGCGGGGCACATTATGAAGCCCAAAATACGACAACGACGGAGACTGAAGTCGTACATCAAGCAAGAATGGGAAAGAATTTCACCTGCAAAGCTTCAACACTTAGTGTCCTCAGTTCCCAAACGCTTATTGAGTGTTGTTAAAAGGAAAGGTGATGTAACACAGTGGTAAACATGCCCCTGTCCCAGCTTTTTAGGAAAGTGTGGCAGGCATCAAATTGAAAATGAGTGAATATTTGCAAAAAAACAAAAAAAATACATTTATCAGTTTGAACATCAAATATCTTGTCTATGTGGTGTATTCAATTGAATATGTATTAAAAAATGATTTGCAAATCATTGTATTCTGTTTTACTTACATTTTACACAACATCCCAATTTCATTGGAATTGGGGTTTGTACAACATGGTATCTGACTGCATCCATGCTTTGTTTTTCCTCCAGGGTAAACAGCATGAACCGTTGATATCAGACGTGGGGAATTTCCAATTTATCTTGGATGCAGTATTATAGCTATCGTATAGGCCATCAATAGTGAACATCCAATCATTTCATCTGCATCAACATCATCAGCTTGAGATACTGGCACAATATATCGCAAGTCCTAACAAATGAAAGGAATTACGGCCATTTATTCTTGAGAACCAAAAAAGATGTATGGAGGATAGTATGAGACAGTGGGACCTCCACCCACACGACGAACATCTATCCATAGATATTTATAGTAGCCAGGGTTGAAGGGCAGAAGTGGCAGGACTGGGTCTGCTGCCTGACACATTACAAGGTCCTCTAATGAGAGAGCCTCCTCTCATCCTCTTCACTGAGCGAGGCGGGAATTAATTGAGAGGGTGATGATGGCAAGCGAGTGCAGGATCGGGTCATTACCGTGCGCCTCCTCCCGGAGCGCCGCAGGCGGAGCATGTGCAACGCAATGCTGCACGCTCAATTCCCCTGATCCCGGATGGGAGGATAGATAAAGAGGGAGGGAGATAGAGGGAGAGATAGGTGGAAGGATGGTGGGTGAGGGACAAAGAGGGGGAGAGAGAGAGCAAGAGAGAAGGATGGATGGAGATAAAAAAATAGATTAAGAGAAAAAGGAATAGATGGATGGAACGTGAGGGGACGATGGTGAAACGTAGCCTACTGCATCTTTACTGGGGAAAATCATATTTTTATATTACTGCTATACAGAATGCTAAAATACAATAAATAATTGTTTTGCCATGAATACATCTTTGATTGAAAGAATAAGTTGTTCCTTTGCATTTACACCATTGTGATCTCCAAATTCATTGAGAAAACAAAGGTTAACATCCTTTTCATTCTGAATGTCCAACTATTATAACATTTATATCAAATTAACTATTTTCTAAAAGATTGGACAATAGCACCCCACTTGAATTGAAATATGACGTCAAAAATGTCAAAAACTGACAAAAAATGACTTAAAATATGTTTGTTGATAATATCAGTTACAAAAACAGTAGCTTTGAGCTGTGATTATTTTACTTAAAATTACTCTACCTGTACATATGGATTCCCTTTCGTTATGCATCCAATTTTCCACACCTGCTTAAGCTTAAATCTCCTCTTTGTGTAGCACCATGTAAACCCCCACTAGATCAGATTGAATGCGTTGGACATATTGCCCTCTACTGGCTGTCTACGGCACATTTTGGTCTTAGACAATAGTAGCAGCCAGTGTAACCAGGACAATATGTCTTTTAACAGCATTTACCGGAATAATAATAGCTTAATGGCAACGTGGATAGATTTGAATTAACTTCTAATGGCCTAATTTCTAATTATTGTGTGGTTTTTGATGACTAATAACTTTATCTCTGAATATAATACTGACATTAGATCTATTGTTATTCAATTCCTATTGGTTACTGTGGCAGTTTTAAGTTTATTTGACATAATAAGAAAGCAAGTTTACACTTATTCTCATAATGAAATGCTCTTTCGCTGTCTTAAGACAGAAGTGAGAAATAAAATTATTGGAGAAATCAGAGTGCGTGAACGGGATACCTGTGAAAAAAACTGCCAGTGCAGACTTTGAATGTGCTTTGTCAGCCAATGTGATACAGTAGAGAACATCTATAGTAGAAAGATGTCATACAATGGTAAGCTGTAAAAATGGAAATGGCAGAGTGTGCATTTGATGACAGCAACCATAATAAAACAGGTTTTGTAAAAGTAAAAGATAAACTTGTACAAATAGCAATCAAGTAATCAGATTAACTGTCTTTTGACTTGGGTATAGAAGCTGTCTCAAAGCCTGTTTGTGAACAGTTTGTATCTGGGGTGACTAAGGTCTTTAAATATGCTGTGGGCCTTCAGCAGACACATCCAGGAATAAATGTCCTGTATGGTGGACAGATCATTACCTGTGATATACTCTGCCATTTTCACTAACCTCTCAATAACTTCACAATTGAGGGCAAAACAGCTGGCGTAGCAGGCAGTAATGCAGCCAGTCACGATGCTCTCAATTGTGCATTGATAAAAGTTAATAAGACTCTGTGGGGCTACGCCAAGTTTCCTCAACCTCCGCCATTAGAATAGTAGCTGGTGTGCTGTCCTGATTACAGTGTCTATATGAAGGAACCAAAACAGGTCCTTGGTGATGTGGATGTTGATTAGTGAGCTCTAGTTAATGAAGAGCACTCTCATGTACATGTTCCTATTATCCAGATGGAAAGGGTAGTGTGCAGCATGGTGATGATGGTGGTCTATAGAAAACTGCTGTGGGTCCACCCTATTCAGTAATGATGACTTGAAATAGGTTTTGACTAGGTGCTCAAAGCACTTCATGATGACTGATGTGAGTGCAACACGACTGTAGTCCTTGAGGCAGTTTACCTTAGCTAGAGGCAGATTACCTTAGCAAAGATTCAACATTAATTTAGTATCATAAGAATAAACACAGAAACAACACAAATGTGATAGTCTTTTCTGTGTTTGAAATTCAAAGCAGCTTGGGATCTTATATCCTTTTCTCCTTGCTAACTCATGTAATCGTTGCAGCATTCATCTGAACTGCGAAAAAGAGCTATTTTTTCATCAGACATACTTCTTTGATGATAAATCTGACTTATTGTTTTTATTTCAGATGACTTTCATGAATGTAAGTTCTTATGATACTAGTGATGATACTTTAGTCATGGCCAAACATGCTACATTGCCACATGAAGTGAAGCAGGTTAACAGCATGATGGCATAGGGGTTAGCACTGCTGCCTCACAGCAAGACGGTCCAGGTTTGAATCCTGTTCCAGGTCCTTTCTATGTGGCGTTTCCATGTCCTCCTTGTGTCTGCAAAAAAGAATCAAAGAGGTATTTTTTGACTGAATAAATAGCATTATGCTGAATGTTCTCAAGAAGTCCAAGGCCACACATGAAGTTATATAGTGAGTGAATGTGAACTAATACACAGAGGTGAACTTAACCGGTTTCTGGCCAGCTTTGTTACCAAGTACGGCTGTTTGAAAATTCCTCTAATTCAGCTGTCTAAAACTCATTACAGTAAGTGTTCCTCTTAAAGGAAGCACATCTGTGGTTTTACCGAGGACAATGTCAGTCCTGTTAGGAAAGAATAAAAAAAAGAGGAAACCCCACAGATTTTTTTTCCCACTGACTATATAATTTGAAGGGATGCGTGGTAAAGACCCTCAGGAATATTAGAGACACTCCAGTTCAGTCATATGTTTTACCAAATCAAGAGTCAGGGAAAGGCTTTGATTTACTTCGATTTAATTATATTGAACTTTTATTCCAGACTCATCTTAGTAGAGGTCCATATTGAAAATAGAATAAAATGAACAAAGGGACATCATGGCTCAGTGGGAAGAGCAGTCGCCTGGCGATCGGAAGGTTGCAGGTTTGATCCCCAGTCCTGCAGAGAAGCGTGTCAAGGTGTCCTAGAGCAAGACACTGTTCCCCTAACTGCTCTGCCCTGTGATAGACTGGCGACCTATACAGGGTGTACCCTGCCTCTCGCTCAATGAGAACAGAGATAGGCTCCAGTTCCCCCGTGACCTGATTTTGGATAAGCGGTTGACAATGGATGGAAGGATGGATAAAATGAACAAGGCCAGGACACACACATATAGCGTAATATTACAGGGGCAAAAACATTTGTCGATCTAATAGTTTGCATACTGTGCCAATGTCTGCACACATCTGGATTAGAAATGAGTATAACTCTTAACAGGGTTGGCTAAACTCAGAATTTCATTGTTTTTCATAATTGTATGTAAAGCACTCTAACCATTGTATAAAAAGTACTATATAGATAAAAATTGAGTTACTTATCAACCTTGAAATGCATGACTTTTTATGCTTTTTGAACCACTGTGCTACTGTGCCGCCAATGAAGTTAGAAATTGGTTAGACGGTATTGGAGAGGAAATGAATGAAAGAATGAATGAAATATTTTTTAATTTTGAACAAGTATGAAAACACAAATATATCTGTTAGATTAACATGTATACATATATTTATATAAACATACATGTACATACAAGGGGCGGCATGGCTCAGTGGGTAGAGCGGTTGCCTGGCAATCGGAAGGTTGCAGGTTAGATCCCCGGTCCTACAGAGAAGCGTGTCGAGGTGTCCTTGAGCAAGACACTGTTCCCCTAACTGCTCTGCCCTGTGATAGACTGGCGACCTATACAGGGTGTACCCTGCCTTTCGCCCAATGAGAACAGAGATAGGCTCCAGTTCCCCGCGACCCGATTTCGGATGAGTGGTTGACGATGGATATTCATTTATTTTCTATGATAGTGGTCTATCCGGCAGGTTGGCATTGGGGGACTGGATCCTATGCCAGCAGGTATTGGACTCATTGCGTAACTATGTCAGGGAGGAGGCACTGTTCACAGGACACATGTAGTCTAATTGGCTTTTGCATTTCTAATTTGCATAAGATTCCGGTTCTTTGACCAGAACAAACCCATCCTAACTCTACACAGTAGCATTGGGATCGAGCCAGTGACCCTTTTGCTGTAAAGTGACAGTGCTAACCACTAAGATATGGGCTTCTTAGCAATTTGTAAACTTGTCTTTAGAAATAATACATTTGACACATGGTTTCTTAGGGCCCTCATTATCATGAATAAAAGGTCCACTTTTACGTGTCAAGATTGTTCCACATATTGTGGAACACTTATTTAAATGGAGCTGGGGTGGGTTGGGGGGTGTTTAAAGCTAGATTCCTTTCCTGATCCCCTGCAATGGGTTTGAACCTGTAGCCTCTGGCTCATTAGTTCCTGAAGTGTGCTCTATATCACTGAGCTACCGGGTCCGCTCAGTCCTATGAATTCTATGTGCTTTCTTCTTTAATAACTAATAGAGAAAGAAAATTGTTTGGAATAATTCAAAAGAAGGTTTAATACTGCTCTCCTATTTCCTTCAATACTTGATTTCTGCAAAACGTGTATCCCATTGCATTGGAATATGATGTCAAAATGTGCAACTCGTTAGGGCCATTGCATTTAGTCGAAATCGGCCCTATCGGAAAGGATCTGTTTTCTCAGTGGAGCTCATTACAATTACTGTATGCATCTACGTTTTTCTATATGTGATATGTTATATTAACCCCTAGGTGGCAGCACATACACGTCAAAGAAAAATACTCGCTCCAGAGACGAGACGATCTTATTTCTGCCACAAAAAGTCTTCACACTCATTTAATCCTCAAATGTTCAGTGCTCCCTACAAATCTCGCATAAACATCTCTTTACGTTTCCACCAAGCAGTGTTAATCAAATGTTCATTGTGGGCTTTCTATCTATCTGCATCCTTCGGTGCTCTGAAAGGCGTTCATATCAGGGAGCGTCAACATTCACATAGTCAGATTCGTCTGTTACAAAGAAAAGAAAAAAGGCAAATTTTTAGGTTTTTTCACTTATGATACATATACATTAGATGATATGTTAGATGATATGATACACATACATTACAACAGAAACATTAGGCATGTTTCTGTTGCCCTTTTCACAGGGATGGATTATGTCCCTTTGTATTTTTTGCAGAGTTGTCTTTTTCAGGAATTGCATGTAAAAATAAATATTCTTTGTTGAACTTAGAAGTCTTCTTCACAATATATAGACACATTTACTTTCCCTTCGAATATTTGGGCACTATAATGCCTGAAATGTAGACCACACTGTCAGGCCAAAGGGGTTGCTGAATGTTTTTTGAAAGCAAATCAAGTGAATGGATGACTAGAAAAAAGAGGAGCTACAAAGTTAAAGGAAACACTTTTCACTTACTGAACATATATTTTAACAAGGCTGGTGGCCGTTTGTGGGAACTAACCTTTTGCCATTTGCTCCAGGAATGATGAGTTTTCATAATCACTGTCATTTTCTGTTTGGATGCACATCAGTTTGAATCAATTAACCTGTAATAACCCATACTTTATCCAGGTCTCCTTGTTTCACAAGTGATCCTGGAATCATAGTGATTCCCTTTGTCATCTGGTAATATACATCCGTGCACTTTATCAGTGTTTTGTGAACCTGAGTCCCATAAACTTAACTGATCTAGAAATGATGTAGAATAATGACAATGAATTGCTCAACATACCACCATGAATTGGTAAAGATGGAAAAAAGTTCTCATAGTCACATGGATACCAAGCTGGATCTAGAGAGAGTAGCATGAAATTTTTACTTTAATTGAAAATACTTTTTTGAATTACTTGCAGCTTTCTGTTTCTGGATGCATCGATTTTGCTCTAAAATTGGTGCACATTCTATTTAACACTCAGGCAAGCATAATTTTATTTCTCTCTGTTGTGTTTCATTACCATTTCACAGAGACTTTACAACATTATATTTAAAAGAGGCTTACCAGTTTTCTGCTCGACCATCGCTTCTACTACATTTTCATACATGAAGTTTGGGAGAGGAGCCCTGCAAAAGCAGCACCAAAGTGACATGAATTACTTTAATGAAAAACATGTATTTCATATCAGGAAATTATGCATACGGACACATTTTGCTCTACCAAGTAATCATTGTTATTTCACAAGACAGGTATTGAATCACTTACACATATGTTGGCTCTGAATTTCCCAGTGATGTCTCTGAAACACGTTTCACAGAATTTATACCAAGTGCACCTTTTTTGGAGAATGGAATACATCAAATTATTTTCCAATTGCATATTGATAAAAATAAATTTCTGCTTTCATCTTTTATTTAATATCTTAATATCACATTTTAATTTTTTTCATTGCTCCCCAGTCACAGCTGCTATTGCCTTAATGAAAGTTAAAAAAAAGATACAACTCATATGTGTTCAACTAACTCGTCAAACTATCATGAATCAGTTTTAAGTCTATCTGGAATAAAATTAACTATCTATGAGTTGACTCGGTTTAAATTAACTTCAATGCATCGGCTGAAAACCTTTGAACAAGTTGAAAGGGCTTACCTTGTGAAATTTGCATAGGATTTCCTGGGGGTTCACTGGAAATAATTGTATTGTTAGTTGAGAAATACCTATAATTTGCTTTTACATCCTGAACCTGTCAACTATCCGCAGAGAGAAAAAGTCCCTTAGCAACACACTGAATCGTGTCTGCAACATGTGTGTGCATTTTGTTTTGAGATTATTGCACCACTCAGTTGTGCAAACAGCAAGCAGATGAAACAATCACTGGCACTGATGGGGCACTGTTGAAATGAGGTGGGCAGCACATATAGGCTGATGCATATGATAATATTCACATGTTGATTTTAGAGGCAGATGGAGGCACCTTGTCTGAATGGGTCTGGTAACTGGAACGAAAGAACAGGAAACAGTGGTGTCACAACAGCTGGGGAAGTAATAAGCAAAGCAACTCTGTCTGGTTTGCGATAAGAGGTCAACCAGATTACAAGATTTTTTTTCTTGTTGGGATTTGATGAATTTCAACATACAGTTGGGTTTGTAGTGAGTTGCGTCAGGTTTTGAGTCAAATTTGTTTACCTGTTTTCAAGTGCATCATAGCAAATGTGCTGTCCCCACATTTTCTGTCAAAGCAGTGTTTTACACACATACACTCTCATAGTCAGTTATAATAAGAACTTTGAGAAGAGATTGACAGATTAAGTCAAAGTGTAGTGATTTACACACAACATCCCATTTGAGATCTTGCCATTTAGTGATTATCTCTGGCTGTGCATGAATACGTAGCCACAATAGGCATGCTCAGTAAAATGTTGTATGAAAATGCAGTGAGGCTCTAAACTGAAATCAGCCTCTATGCATTTGTGAAGGTGGACATATCTAGATTCAGGCCAAGAGATTCATTACCTTAGTTGTACATTTTGCTGGAAGCGCCTTATTACCATGGTTGAATGTGTTGGTATTTCTGGACTAGGATGTGAAAAACAACACAATTAAGCACCACATGTGAACCACTTCAATTAAGGTCTGATTCTGGACCTTTCATGCTGGGTTTGAGTATTGCTAAATCCATGTCTAAATGAACGGAATCTAAAAACTGATGATCTTATAAAGCCATGTCAAAAATGTGTTCCAATTCTGCAGGTAATTCAAATATTTCAACTTTTCTGACACCAAAACCTTCACTTTGGCTAATGTGAACCATATAGCCTGACAGTGAGTATATCTTACCGTGGAGGAACATCATATAATTGATTTTCTTGATTGATCACTTCTGCAAGTGAAAAACATGCTGTATTATTAACATCTGGCTGAGCACATGATTGCAGTATTCTATGATTGCATCCTTCACATTACAACAAACTATTGCTCAAAAAGAAGTTCAAAAATCAACATTCGTTTAGTAAACCATGAGATGTGATGTAACCCTTCTCATGACACACTCCACAGTGTCGGCTCACTCTGAAGACATATCTCAGACAATGAAGTAGTATATTAAACCATTTCCTGACCTATTCTACTAACCTTTCAGTGCTACCGTAGAAGACATCAAAGTATGCTGTCATGAATCCATTTAATTTCAGCATAATTTACTAAACAATTTGAAACAAGCTATGAGAGGTCTGAATGTGCAGACATGACGTGTTGGGGTTTACTGAATTTGCACTTTTCTTTGCTTATGTTTCATTGGGTTAGGCCCACAGCACCCAAGAAAGGCTCAACAACGTATTTAACCCCAACACACAGAAGGTTTGACATAGCTACGTGCATAGCGTATACCCCTCTGAATTACTTTGTCCACTTGGCTTCAGCTTACCCGAGGTCAAGTTATCAGTCTTCCATTAGATTTGTAGCAGTAGACTAATAGGGAGCAACTGATTGCTGTCATGGTGTCAACAGATCCAGACACCCAGTTGTAGCTCATTGACAAAAACTACAGAAAGGTTATGTTAAGAGGCTAAAGGAGCGGCCGATTTCTGGCTGGAAATTGCCCACCCAGCCAAACAGAAGTGGAATTTGATCACATCATCTTTTATCAGAAGTCCTGCTAAATCAATTTTAAGTTGTTTATCTACACTACACTACAGCACTTTTTCAAGATTTGACCATGCTCGTGATATCTGTTCTAAAAAGAACAAGTGGGTGTGAGGTTGCTGTGAAAAGCAATGTGATAAAAAAAAGACTGATAAGTCTTTCAGATTTCAGCATAAGCCATGGTTATGATACGTCTACAATTGTAAATATATGATGAACATGGCATATAGTAAAAAATATAAAAATCCACCGGTTAGCCTTTTCCCATCATTTGAAAAAAAAGGGAGACTTGAGATTGGTGGTGTTTTCTCTATTCACAGTGGAGATTTGAACAAACTAAATAAACTAGGAGCAGCCATCTTTGGCCCCATTCTACTTGGACTTAGCTGCTTCAGCATGTGCAGAATTCAGTGAGCACTTAGCCTTTGTTAACAAGGGTGTAAGTTGCGTACATGTCATTTGTACTCATTAATTTAGTTTATGACCTCCACTTCACTGTCTAAATCAAGTCTTCTGGCCTTTTACAAACATACTTACTAGATTTTCTTTTGCACCTCAGACATAGAAGAGAGAGGATCCCAAGTGTAGCAAGGGAAATGATGGTGAAGACGGCACCTAGATAATTAGAGCTTACTGTCATACCTAAAAGAAGAGAATAATGACTTTAACAATGTATTTTTATTTTTAAAATTTCAAAAACTCAAACTTTCAAACCAGGTTGTTTTTAATTTGATAAAAGAACTGGAAACTGGTCTAAAAATTAATTGAGCATGTACACTGTAATATTTCTTGCTTGACCCCTGAAAATACCCATAGTATGTCATTAATTGTCCTGCTGTATCCTATACACATCTATAAATGGATGCCTTATTCAGCATTTGATAGGTTACACACAAACACACACACACACACACACACACACACACACACACATAACATCTCTCGTAATTCAAGTGACTCCCCCCCCAAATCTTGGGCAGTACAAGCCAGTATCATGCTTCGGTTTCCTTTTAGAAGTGTGTGTGTGCGTGTGTGCGTGTGTGCGTGTGTGCGTGTGTGCGTGTGTGTGTGTGTGTGCGTGTGCGTGTGCGTGTGCGTGTGCGTGTGTGTGTGTGTGTGTGTGTGGTTCTATGTGGATTGAATAGAGAAGCCATATTGAAAAGATTGCTGACTGAGGCCGTGCTCACTTTCCAGATTGCAATGGAGATAGCCGTGTCAAAGGACACACAGACACATCTTTATGTACCCGCACCAACCAGTGGTGTGGGTACAACATAGTAAAGACATCACACCTGCAACCTGACCTCAGATAAGTGGTTGACAATGGATGGATGGATAATCATACAAATGAAACAAAAAACGTCCTTCTCATTGATAATGCATAAGGATGTCAGCAAACAATCAATAATCACCTACGAGACAAATTACCCAAAAATGTGGGCTCGGACTTGATTTTCTTTTCTTACATTGTGTGTCATTATGATTGTTGAATTTGTACATATAGTTCACAGAGCAGACTAAAGATCAAATTTTCACTAAGCTCACTGTTTTTTGGCAACTATGTTGCTTTTGTGACCATTTATTACATGTACCATCAGTAATGTGTCCATCAATTGCTTTCAATGTGTAAATGTTGAAATTTCATGAACTACATCCCTTGGTTACATTTGTAACTCTAAACTCCAGATGTGCTGGTTTCTTTTTCTCAAGCTTTTTTCTATTAGGATGCATAGAAGTATGAATTTAACCAGAACTTCCCTTGAGCCGTATCTGGTGCTGCTTCAATGCACATGGTACGAAAACTAAGTCCAGGTTGTCAAAGGTCTAATCTAACAATCCAGCCATAGACACCTATGCTCTGCTCAAGAGCGCTTTTCCACTTCTATGTAAGAAATTATTTTTTAAAAAGTCACTCACTGGAAAAGTGGACTGCATAAATCGATTCAGTTTAAAATTAAATGTTTTTACCTCGCAACAGGTCTAATGCAAGCGCACCGAAGCAAATCGTATTTGGGTCATTGTCCAAAATAAATATCAAAAATTCACTTTGAGTTTGTCAGAAAGACAAAATAAAATGTTAGATAAAAAAATCTAAAAAACTATTATCCACTGTAATATGCTGTTTGTTTGCATTATTTACAATTTTAAGTTTGCCATAACTGTTGACTTGAATATGATATGCATAACATCTGCAATACCAAGCAGGTCCGACAGCACCATCAGCATCTCAAAATCATCTCAAGAAACACTGTAACAAGAACAAGATTTACTGTCTGTTTAATTGTCCCGATAACATTGGCTACATGGAAAATGTTATATTTATAGCATTGCTGTCTGTATGAAATATACATATAGTATACAATACATACAATATAACACCATTCAAATATGCGTAAATACATAAGGTTTCTTTTTCTGACATATTTAGTGATATCTATTATAATAACACATCTTGTGATGTTACCGTAAATTACCTTCTAGGTTCCTTCTTGCTCACAAGCTCACCGAGGCAATAACCAGCAGTTTATGCATTGTGGAGGCGGATGAGGAGAGTGTTTCCTCTTTCAAACTGAACTTACCACTTCCTTGCCCTTCAGCTTAAACCACCACAGAAAACCATATCTGTGTCTCATAGTGGCCAGTCTTACAGTCTTATTAAAGGTCTCATAAAATCCTTGGTGCCAATATTCTCATTTTGTACTATGACTTATCACTTACTGTTACCGTAAGATATTGGTAGTCTTTCAATTGTTATGATAGCTTAATTTGAGTATACTCTAAATTAGGTGAAGTTCTATTCAATTCACTTTAAAATTAAGTTCGGTTTGGTTCACTTTAATTTAGTTCAAAGTTAAGTTTAGTTATAAAGTCAGTCCACAAGAGACAAAGAGAATTTGTGATCTGGAGAGGAAACCCTGATTAGAACAGTACCAAAATATATGAGAGAAGATTACTTGTGGTCATCTTTAAATGTTGTTGGCTACTTTTTCCATTTCCATTTTTTAATGTCAATTTACTCTTATTTTTCATGACTGTATACAAATCACTTTCTACTTAGTACTTTGTAGTTTACTTAGTTGGGGCACCGACTGGTCAAAGATGACATACCAAGTAAGAGCTGAAGCCCACATACCAGACATTTACCCAATATCCACCCTATATCTGTAGATACAGTTACATTCCTAAAGGGCTTAGGAGGAAGCTTTTAGATAACTCATGCTCTTTTTCTTCACCATCATATATTTATACTAATGCATGTGGTCTAGAAGTATCTATATTTGATATCTATCTTGTTTCCTGTTTCCACAAAATATTTATTGGAAATTTTACAGGACATATGAAAGAACACTGAAGGAGTGGACGGAGATGAGAAGCGATGTGGACTTGTGGTGCTCACGTCTTGCTGAGTGAGGTACGAGAGGCCAACTCTTCATGTTGTGATAAGCCACCATGTTAGCTGATAGTAGTTAAAAGCTCAGCAGATCACTATTTTGGATTCGTGATCCATCCTATAGGTTGGTTTTGAAATTATGGTGCTAGGGACAAGCTTAATGTGACGGGGCAATTGTCACAAAGAATTATCATTTCCTTTCTTAGCCTCCCACCATATCAAGTTTACCTATCAAAATCAGCTATGTTGACTTTTTTTCTTTGACTGCCTGTTTTAATGATTTGTTGTATTTAGGTGTCAGTAAAAGTTACTTTTTTCAAATTAATGAACATTCAGGAAGGATAAGAGTGTGTGTGTGCGTGCGTGCGTGCGTGCGTGTGCGCGTGCACGTGCGCACGTATTTTTTGGGAATGAGCAGAAATCCTCCACTGGCAATTCAATATATTTCCTCTACCACGGCATCTCAAATATATGGCAGATCATACATATTTGGCTTTTCAAAAGCCACAAGAACTTCAGTGGTTCAGAGAAATTTACAAGGATGCCAAATTATATCATGAGTCTAGTAATGTGGAAAAATTGCACACTTTTTTGTACCTTTTATCTAGATGGCCCTGTACATGGCCAGTACATGTGAGAAGGCCAACTGGTTCCAGAAAGATAGGCCATGTCCCACCCAGTACTTCCTTGCATTTTTGACTGCTGCTTTGTTTCAGAATTGACTAAATCTAATTCTACTGCTGGTGTTCAAGACTATGATGTCAGCCACTGTGAAATACAATATGAATTGTGCATCACATGTTAGTTTCAGTTAGTCTTACCTCTACTTGCCCCAAGCCCCCTCTGGTGCTCTGATAGAGACCTCTTTCCTGTTTCACAGTTTGAGCTGAGGCGTAGGGGAGAATGAGATTTCAAGGCCATAACCTGATTTACATCAGCTCTGCCTTCTCACTTTTGAAGAAGCCCTTAATTCTCTAACCTTTAAACTTTGGCTAACACCAACAGGCTCTTAAAGCTGTTTATAATAACATCTGAAATGGAATAGCTTTATAACTTCACTGCATACTATATTATACTATACTATACACTATGTTCACAAAAAGAGGGGAATCTTTTCAACTGGATCAGAAGTTTATTGGGAAACGTTCCGTCACTCACCAGATTCACCTCTTTTTGTGATTTCCCTACCTGGATTAATGAGCATGCATCAAGACATATACACTATGTTGTGTACCCTAGATTATGTTAGAACTGAATGTAAGAACTTGAGTTTTCTATACAACAGTTCATCTCATCAACCACACACACACACACACACACAATATTATGACATACATCTATAACAGTCAAGGGAGATATACAAATAAGGATTTCCTTTGAAAAAATAGAGATCTCATTTTATAATCATTATGACAATGATTCAAGCAACAGCCTATGTAGTACCACACTATCCTATGTCACAAGATCAGGAGTGACACACTAGATCTATGTGCCTCAAACTCGGGTGTCGTGAGTTCGATCCGACCGTGGGGCATCAGGAAGGGCATCTGACCTTAATACCCCATGCTAAGATAAATGTAAGGCAGTCATTGTAAAACACTTCGAGGAATTTTTAGACTACAAAAGTTCTATATAAAAATAAGTCCTTTTCTCTCTCACTTTTGTGACCCCTTTGCAACTCAATCCAAAGCTGTAGAAGTCATCATCAAAACAGCAATAAATGTGGTAAGAACAGTGTTGTCTTACAGCACTATGAGAATGTGGTTGAAGAATTTGTTTAATGTGATCAGTACTCCATCCAACTAAATGTCACAAAAACCAAAGCCACAACTGTGTTGTTTACTGGTACACTCACACCGCCCTAGATTGACTGTCATCAGAGGCTATAACATTGGTACAGCTAAATACCACAATTTCCATTTTGAACAAAATGTAGATGACTACAAGGTGTACCAACTTTTGTCACTTTTGATAATTTATTTTATATACGGATGGTTGACAAATAAAAGGGAAAACATGAAGGCACCACCATCATAACACTAAATGAGGGAATATATTTTAAAAGAATGGTGTTCATTTCTCCCATAGAGTTCAGAGACTTGTAGAACCTATGACGAGGAGCACTGAAGTTGTGTTGGCGGCTCGTGGTGGCCCAACACTTTACTAAGACACATTATGTTGCTTTTTCTTTTCATGTCACCCAACTGTGTATAATTGGTTTATATTTGTTTAGCTATTCTAGATATATGTTGATGCATGCTCAATAATCCAGGTAGGGAAATCACAAAAAGAGGTGAATCTGTTCAGCTGGATCAGAAGTTAGATCAGAAGAACTTCTGATCCAGCTGAACAGATTCACCTCTTTTTGTATTCTAGATATACTTACCTAATTATACAAGTTTCATTGAAACTGTTTGGCTACGTAAAATGTTGGATGTTGTAGTGATCCTGATTTGAGCAACAAGAATTGTCATTAGGTAATTAGCTGAGTTTCAAATCTATATGATAATATATCCAAGGGGAGGTGCCACAGTCACCGTCCAAGGGCCACACCTTAACACCATTGTCAGAGACAAAAGGAAAGGGATGGAAAGCCACGTTATTTGGTCATTGTATTCTTACATTTTCATCTGTCCTCTGATTTGAACTCATCCTATTATATAGGAGCAGTGGGCAGTTGCCATTCCCATGGAGCAGTTAGGGGTTCCGTGTCTTGCTCAAGGACACTTCAACATGCTTTTTGAAGAACCAGGGGATTGAACCAGTGACCTTTCAATTACTAGATGAGGCATTACTACGGAGCCATGCAGCCCCTACCACGGCCTAAAAAGAACATAAACTTCTCTTAATGTTACAAAGATTAAAGTACAAGAATCTAAAGTACAAATAAGTGTGCTAAGCCACATTCATTCATTACCGCCCAAGTGCTAACCTCATGTTAGAAATAAAAGAAGGCTAACATCCTTCCAGATAGTCCTGGCCACCTACTACAGCAGGAACCTCAACATGTGCCATCAGAGCTGGGTTTCAGTGTTTCTGCTGCAAAGCTTAAAGCCACCTTGATTCCTCCTTTATTCTTTCGTTAACTTCTGCCTCAGATCTGGATAGTGTCAAGATGTAATTTAGCTGTATCATATTAAAACATTTGTTTTTAGGTAGTTAACTCCTATCCGATTACAGTTTGATCAGATGTACACATTATTTGGTCACAGAGATGATGAGCAGGCTAAATAATACAATGTTACTTTTTATCAGTGTTACCCATCACAACGTCTGTGACAGCTGTGTGAAGTGGCTTTTATGTACCCCAGTTATAACTTCACCCTCCCCTACTGTGGTATTTTCTATTGTGGTGAGTGGTAGCAAACTGAATTATCTGAAATGGAACAATACAAAAATTCAAGTGAATATAATGCAGTTGATTTTAATTGACCTGTATTGAACTGAAATGACTTGTGTTTTTTCTTAAAAGGTGAAGCTGGTTATCACAACTTCATGTAAAATCACGTCTTCATTATTGAAACACAGGCAGTACAATTAAGTAGCAGCACTGCACATCACATGATTTGTGAGATTTTTTGATACATTTTATTTTGAGGGCTGCAGGTAGAAGGAGGGGATATGCGTCGTGTAGGGTAATAGGATATGATGGACAATCCCAGATGGCTGACAGGGGATTTGACGGTGGTGATTGGCTCCTTCATTCCTGTTCCTTCTCCTCTCCGTGGGTGATAACATAGCACAGGTTTTTATAATCCAAGTTGCCAGCAACATCCAGGGGGAAGTTAACAAACATTTGGTTGATCTAGAACCAGAGGTAAGATGTGAGTAGAGAATTATGCTGGCAGGTTTCTTATTAAAAAGAAAAAATATTTGCTCAACGTAAGACTAGAAGATTATTAAACGATCACAGCAGTATAAAATTGCAGAAAAACAAAGCAGTTATTTCACCAATCTAAAATATCTTGTTCAAGATTTGTGCTTTGAGGTTTCCTGCCCTCAGCTTAAAGTCTCCACGATAAGCCGAGAAGGCTACTGTATATCATCTTTGTGTGTATGGATGTGATTGTGTGTTTGAAAGAGAGTCAGTGTGTGTGTGTGTCTTGAAGGGGTGTTAATATAAGGAACAATACACACTAAGGATGAAAGTAAATCCTTGATCATATTATGTATGAGATTCTAAGCTTAATTTGTTTTTTGGTCAATTATCGTTTCTGTGCAACATTGTAAAAACCAGTCTTCTACATTATACCACTAATCAATCTTCAAAATATCCTTAAGATCTCTAGAAAAGAAAAGCCTGAAAATATGATATATATCACAGCCTCAGTCTACACATTAACTAACGAGGCTCCTCCATTAGATGAAAACACAGTAAAGTTGCTATCTTTGAGTGAGAAACAGAAATACACATGTTACCAGGTTTTTTAATTATCATCTTTTCGGATGTCCTGACAGACTCATCTGACATGATTTTAGTCGGTCATCACTAGAATCATGTTTGCTGGTTTTCCTACAGCATGTCTAAAATTTGTTTATGGCTGTGTGTGGCAGAATGTAAATCTCAGTCCATCGTCTCTTTATTTAATTCCAATAAACTCTTGATGTGGGCTCGGAGATCGGAGATGAGAGTTACGAGAGACGTAGCAGACACAGAGTGATGGATGGGCTAATGAAAGGAGAGAGTGTGATGCTGGTATGTTACCTCATCCTCGGTGAACTTGTCTGCCTGAGACATGAGGTAGTATTTGATACTGTGAAGGTAGAACATATTTGACTGTTTATTACTTTATCTTGACTTGTGGTCAACCTTACTTATGATCTAAACTCTCATGGACTTTTAGCTATTAACTCTCGGTGTCTACTGTACTCGTAACTGATATTTCATAATGAGCTCTGGTGCATCATCGTATTTGAAAAGGTTAAGTTGTGAGTATAGTCTTATTTAACTAAATGTACATGAATACACCTCTTAAAAGTGTTTCAAAAATGTAAGATGAAACTGATAAGTTTGGATAAACAGATTTTGTGTCCATTGAGCTGTCAAAAACTAATTCAAATGGTCTATGACCACTATGGAATTCAAAATGATCATCGATACTCATAATTTGATGATAAACACTGTATATAACTGGTTGCACTTATCTTATTTTGTGAAAAGGACTGAAAATGCTTACTCGTCTCCTTTTAGGACACCCTTTCCCTCCGGGTCGAAGATCTTGAATGCGTTCAGAATAGTTTCCTCTGGGTCGGTACCTAAAGTGATGGGGGGTTTTGAAAGATTTATTCTATATGATCAGTAAGTGTAGCTGCTGCCCGGTGCTCAGAGAGCAGTTAGATGTTCAGTGTCTTGCTCAAGGACACCTCAACACCCTTTCTGTGGGGGGCAGGGATCGAACCACTATTTTCGGATTACTAGACAACCACCCTACCTAATGAGCTATGCCACCCCAGATGATTGTGTATCAATGTATTGAACATTTCAGAATCACTGCATCATGATACAATTTTGATTGTGGGCAACGTATATTATATCCATATAGTGTTGTATCATATGTTATTTTGTGATACACACCCCTCATGCCAAGTTCTGACAAACCTTTCAACTTTTCGCCAAACATAGCAAGGAAGATGGTGAAGTTGATGGGACCTGAGGCTTCTTTCATCATCTCATCCAACTCATCATTGCCAACGTTGAGGCGGCCTGTGTCAACACATGGAAAATACAGCCAGAGAGGTCAGTAGTTGTATTTCTGAAGATAATAATTGATTGAAAGGCGCTTTTTTCTTTATTATCTGGTTTCTGTGATCCACTTCAATTTTACTTTCCAATTTGATTCTGGGTTCAAAGTAGTCTGTAACAATCATATACTAATAACCAAGTCATTGTACCACATACCCATTCACATTGTCATTTTTACTGAACTTACTGTGTGTGTCTATAGATTTTGGGAGGAAAGTAGAGTATAAAGAGAAAACCCATGAAAGTTGCGGAGAACACACAAAATGACCTACTGTTGTGTGCTTTTTGTCAAGTCATGTCCCAGTGTCCTCTATGAAAGTATCCTGTCACTCATTACACAAAACTCCTTATTTGTGCATTTGTACTTGGCCAATAAATAGCTCTCTGATTCTGACTAGGATCTCGAACTCAACCTTAAAGAAAATGGGAATGCTCACCCAAAGCTGCATACGTGTCTCTCAGGTCACCCTTATCTATGAAGCCATCTCTGTTCTGGTCCATGATCGTGAAGGCCTGGGAAAAGCAACACAGAGAATGAATATCACAGTCACTCCCCATGTAAATGACCTGTCATCATATATAGTAGCTGATATGAAATATCATTTTTTTTATCTTTGTCTTGCTGAGGCAAATGAACTGCTATTCTAATGGTGGATTAGGAGTCTGGTGGCGTTTTAAATATTGGGTAACACTATGTCCCCTGAAATAAAGTCTAACTCAAAACTTGACAGGTCAATGTTATGAATCCACAAGTTTTAATTTGAAAGTTAACAGTGACGAGACAAGCTATGCCGCCAGAAGTGCACTGACCTCCTTGAACTCCTGGATCTGTGACTGCTCAAACATGCTGAACACATTAGAGCTAGCTTCACCTGTCTTCTTCTTGGCCTTCTTTGGTGCCTAAGGGAGAAGAGGAAATCATTTTTGGTTTTTGTCTATGGCTTTTAATTAATGACAGCTTGTGATGATGTCAGCCCCTGTGAAACACAATATGAATTGTGCATCACATGTTAGTTTAAGTCAGTCTCAATGATAAAGTGAACTAAAATCCCCTGTCTGCTACTGAGCCCTTCTCTTATGTGAACTTGACATAACAAAATCTGATGGCCGTGGAATCCGCGATACTGAAGCATGTCCTCATCCAGTGGCTTTATAACTTGATCCTTCTTTTATCATTCCCTCTTGATGATCTAAGGTACACTTACACTACTAGATGCACTTGTCATGACATAAACTCTTAGCTATGATAGCATTACTGTTTAGACATCCGGGATGCATAACTCAATTTGCTGATTGCTGACTCTCTCATAAGTCACCTTGGATAGAAGGGGGCTGTTAAATGAGAAAAAATTAAAGTGTTTCACTTTAAAAGCTGCCGGTTACACCATATGGTCCTGAAAATTTTCTTGAATCGTTCGACATATTTCAAAACTGACTCCACATGTTCGTAACGTTTGCCCCACGTGATGTTCATAACATCAAATCTATGGCGTTTACTTAATTTGGGGTACTTTTTACTCAGTTTGGTTGTACATTTAAAGTGAGGGTGTGATTTTCAAAATTGCACAGCCCAAGGCCTATGCAGTGGGCAAAACACTAGAAATATTACGCTTAGAATAATACTCCTCCTCCAAACTAAGTGACGCGAATTATAGAATAGTAATTTGTATTGATTCTGAATTTTCCAAGCAGAACAATCCAAGCTATCTTTTGAAAAACATTTATTATTAGCTCATTTTTTTAACTTTTAATCTACCGCAACAATCCTCTCACCGACACCTGTATTGTAACAGGTGAGCCAAAATGTGGCAAAACAGTGCCACATTTTGGATCACCGGATCATTAAATTGAAACGCTCACAAGGGTCTTATATTAACTATAATCCTCTAGTAAATAAATGTACAAATTTTGTCTGTCAAAGTGAAGCCCAAATACTGCCACATTGACTTCAATTCTGGTATGAATTTGAGGGTCAGTCCACTAACATAAATTAAGATGGACTCCTGCTCGACACCTTTGATGAGACCCCTCAAGCCCCCCCGTAGTCGAATCTGAAAAAGACAGACAAGAAAAGAGATGTGAAGAAGACAGGCAACATTACCATTGTGAGTGGCTTCTCAACAGGTCTCTGTCCACAAATGTCTGAGAGGACAATAAAAAGTCACTCTTAGCAGTTATATAGCAGGAAACTTGGCTCCCTCAGCCACCTGGGCTAAGTTTAGACAATAGGGGTGGACTGCTACCCAAGGCATTCCATCCATATAGAGACTTAGCACTTTGTGCCCAGCGCCACCACCCCAAAAATTGTTACCCATTGTCATTGCCATGGGTGGAGGTGTCACTCTGAGCCATTTGTGCCACATACAGTTTAGGGACCTCAAAAGCCATGGTCAGTTCATCATGCCCTTATCCAGGGTGGCTATTGTTCATGTTGGATGTGTGCCAATGCTCCAGAGTTGACAACCTTGTACCATGCCTCAGGTGCATACACACAATATTAGCTCTCCAAATTAGCACAGCGGACGAAAATGATTCATGTGTCAACGGATATACTTTAAACAGATGGCTGACCTTTGTTGGCAAAGGTCAGTGAAATGCGGTTGTTTTACCTTCTTTTCAAATATGACCACCTCAGACTTGTAAAACACCATAACAGGAGATTTTCTCTCCAAAGTAAGCGAGAAAATGAGAAATAAATGATAGAGCTTTGACAGTACGGGACAATAACGGATCAGATAACAGAGGCATGATGTGTCTTCAAATTAGACTGAATGACTTGCGCAGCAGAATACCTTGAATTGTGCTCTGGTAACTGATATGGAGTGAACAGTGAGAAGTGATTTATTTTTATGTTTTCTGGAAAACAGGTGACCATTGTGATTCCACCAGACAGTCATAACTCTAGCCCGCAGCAGATGACCTTGGAAAGGGGCCTCTTGGTTGACTGTTTGCATACTAGTTCATGGGTGTAATAGTGATAAAAACTGTGTGTTTGTGTGTCCAGACATGCTCACGTTTGAGGATTTTACCATATTCACTTTGTTTTAGAGAATATGCATGCTAAAATCACTGTGTATGCAGGAAAACAGTTTTACTTGCGTGACCCCAGCAGAGAAGGAGCAAGAGCAGGGTGTGAAGCATGTTGTGTAGCTGTGGCGCCTGGCTTGGAACCACATTTTGCATTTAAAGGGTAGCAGCTCGGCAATGTTAGAGTCAAGCTATCCCGGGAAACCTTGCATCTTTACAGTAACACAGATGCTTTGGATATCAGCCAACTGAGTGACACAGGCATTAAACACACCAGCAGCGTCAATAATTCAATTCTTGTTGTGCCCCTCCCTTACTCCCAATAGCTACAATTGCTGGCAGTCATTCCATTTACTCTTCCTTTCTTTTTTGAGCCCAGCAACAGATATACCATTGTCTTGTTTCTTGGATCAGTGTTGTGACCTCAAATTTTTCTTAGTTTTGACATTCTTGCATTAATGCCTCCAATATTATTATTAACCAATACAGTCTCAGATTGGGGTGTTCAAAACAGATGTCTACTCAAAGGATTAATAGTAAAAGCAAATTACTGAACAAACTACATCAGTAATTGGTCATTGTGCAAGCTGTATCACT
>OMLC01042125.1:0-29876 GCA_900302585.1 Regalecus glesne
TGTGAGAAAATAGCTGCCAGCATTTGCTTACAGATGTCAAATGCAGATCAATTGTTGATTTCATGAACTGAAACCTTTCAACACAGCAGAACAAAACTTTTCAATGTTTAAGATTTATTTGGCACCAAACATCTGAAAAGTTTTGTGTTTCTCAGAGTGACTGGTCATCACCTTTTCCCATTCATTTTTCAGTTGTGGCAAGACTACCATCTGTCAGCTGTTTGCTGCCCTGGCCGGACAAAAGTTCTTCTCCCTCAATTGTCACCTACACATGGAGACCTCTGACTTCCTGGGAGGTTTAAGGCCCGTTAGGCACACACATCAGGTACAAGGAAAACACGGATGCAAAAGTTTAAAGCAGTAGTAATGTAACATCTGAAGTCATACCATTAGTGGTCAGTCTGCCTCAAACAGAATTCTTTTTGGCCCTCTATTGGTTTGAATCTGATGAGGTGTTCTATTTGTTGTTTTTAGAAATTAACTCACCATTAATTTGTGTTTAGCCTGATAAATGATGAAAAAAATATTTCTAACTTTTTTTCAGAGTATTTCATAAACTTTCTTAGTATTTTCCCCAAAAATATTTGAACATGCTATTCCAAGGCAGAGTGGTACTCATGGATTATAAATTATCATGCAATCAATGTAAAGTGACCCACGTTTGCCTCACCTTGTGTGAACCCAGGCTGATGGTGAGGATGGCCGGCTGTTTCAGTGGCATGATGGCCCTTTGGTGCTGGCCATGAAACAGGGGGGGGTTTTCCTCATGGACGAGATCTCGCTGGCAGATGACTCCGTGCTGGAGAGACTCAACAGGTAGTCAAGTCACTTTTTCATTTAAGAATAACCAATGCTGTCCAATGTTCTTTACTGTACAGAGAAGCACAGGATTATGGGGGTGATGTATGGTGCCAGTCAGAAACGTGGTGATAATATTCTAGACCAGCTAAAGGCAGGGTAGACAGGGGTTCAACCGACAACAGAGGTTGACCACTTGCAATTTGTGTTCCCGTTTTCTAGTGTTCTGGAGACCGAAAAGCTGCTTGTGCTCGCAGAGAAGGGCAGCAAGGAAACTGATGACGTGGAGATGATCACAGCAGCTGCCAGCTTCCGTCTGGTGGCTACCATGAACCCTGGTGGAGACTTTGGCAAGAAGGAGGTGAAGTTGAATGGAGAAACAACGCAGAGATACTGTCTGACTAGCAAATCTGTAGTAATTTGTACCCTATGGGATTTTATATGCTTTTTTAAGACAAACTGAAGTAGAACAGGTTGAAAATAAATAAAACATTTCAGAATACAAAATTTACTATATTAGCCAGAGAAACATTTTTTCCATGTTCACAGAATATGCTTGGCTTTTATTCTGTGTATATTTTCCCAACAGCTGTCTCCTGCGCTCCGTAACCGTTTCACGGAGATCTGGTGTCCACAGAGCAATAGCCGCAGTGACATGGTGCAGATTATCCAACACAACCTGCGTACAGGCCTGTCACTGGATGGTATGCTGTTCATTCTGAAGCACCCCACCTGCTCGGCTACCAATGGATATCTAATTTAAACCTTATCTGCATTGCAGGTGGAGATATTGCCGAGCTGATGCTAGACTTCATCGACTGGCTGATGCAACAAGACTTTGGCCGGCGCTGCATCCTGAGCGTCAGGGACATCCTGTCATGGGTCAACTTCCTCAACGTGGTGTGTGAGCGCGATGAGGATGGCTTCATGACCATGGGGGCTATTGAGGATGAGGAGGAGGCTGAATGGAACCTCAGACTGGACACCGTCACTGCCTTCATTCATGCCGCCTGTCTGGTGTATGTGGATGGCATTGGCTCAGGTAAGCGATAAGCAGACTTTTTCATCTGACTGGTCCTGCAGTTTGTATTCCAAAGCATGGGGGTTTGATGCTTGGGTTGGATTCAGGTACTTAATGCATATGTTAGTGTGTTGAGTGGTGCAAATCGGCCCTCATAATGTGTCAGGTGGGTGTGGGAATCAAAAGACCCTGACCTGTCCATCACTACTGTACCACCATTTAAATGTGACATACACTGACTTGCACACATTTTGTTCCTTGCAGCAACACATTTTTTGCTGGGTGTGATTTGAACTCGAATATGACTAGTTTTCCCAGAAACACAGGACCTTTCTCTATAATTGAACACAAAATGACTTGGAACAGGCTGTGTGATACCAGAGGGAAACATTCCTACTAGTATGCCTCTCTTACTGTGCTTTCCACTTTGCTGCTGTAACACCATAATTTCCCCCTGTGGGAGTAATAAAGGAATATCTGATCTTATTGTATCTTATGCTAACTCACTAGCAGAACAGTCTCTTGTAAACGTTGTCTACACAGCAAGCCATTTTTAATTATGTAGGGAAATATTCGATTAAACTCAATGAGGATCTGATTGAGAGTCTATCTCTGTGTGTGTTTGTCTCTCTGTCTCTCAGGGACTACAGTGTCCTGTGCAGACAATGCTCTCCGGGCACGTAGAATGTGCCTTGGATACCTCAGGCAAAGGCTGACCAAGATGACCAAATTGGACCAGGAGATGCTCGATGCCCTGCGGGTCTACAACACCAATCTGCCCCGAGAGCCACAGTGGGGGGAAGACTTCTTTGGAATTGACCCCTTCTATATCGCCATAGGTTTGGACTCCAGTACTTCTAAGTATCTTTGATATAACAGTTGGTAAATGGGTAGTTAATTTGAAATGATTTTCATTGTAGGTTACTTTTGTTTTCAAACCGACATGCTTGTACTTGTAGCAAACGATGAATGTAACTTTACTCAAGCAGCATATTTTGGGCTTCAGAATGCATTGCAATGAGCCATATATGAAAGCTAGTTAAGACTTTGAAAGACAAAAAAAGCATTTACCTATACACCCATACATTGGAAATCTTAATGCATGTTCTTTCCATCCAGGACCAAACACTGAGAATCGTGACCTGTCGGACTATGCCATGGCAGCGGGCACCACAGCGGTGAACGCCCAGCGACTTCTCCGGGCACTGAAGTTGCAGAGGCCAATTCTGCTGGAGGGGTCTCCCGGTGTGGGAAAGACCAGCCTGGTTGCAGCCTTAGCAAAGGCCTCTGGGAACCACCTTATCAGAATCAACCTCTCTGAGCAAACTGTAAGCAAATTTTCCATTTTTGTTGTGAATCTTTTCATTCTCTTGATTCCAGTTGTCTCTGTCCTTTAAATCATCTGCTGAAAGAGTCGTCATAATCCCTGGAACATGTAGAGAGGCAGAGATAATGTTAAAAATTGGGTCTTTCTTTTTCAATTCACTGATGGCAGTGTAACTAAATGGACCACATATTACTAACACTGCAATCTCTTCCTGGAAGGATGTGACGGATTTGTTCGGAACAGACCTGCCAGTGGAGGGTGGTAAAGGCGGGGAGTTTGCATGGAGAGATGGCCCTCTGCTGGCTGCTCTGAAAGCTGGCCACTGGATCGTCCTAGATGAGGTATGGACTACATTTCATCTAGTGACAACAATCACTTTTTGCCTCATATCATTAAAGTTTCACGGTTGTTATGGGGGCGGCATAGGTCAGTGGGTAGAGCGGTCGTCTGGCAATCGCAAGGTTGCAGGATCAATCCCCGGTCCTGCAAAACAGCATGTCGAGGTGTCCTTGAGCAAGACACTTAACCCCTAACTGCTCCCCGAGCGCCATATGTTGGCAGCTCACTGCTCCTATACAATAGGTTGGGTCAACAATGCAGAGAAATCCAAATTTCCCCTTGCGGGACTGATAAGGGAATCATTATAATCATAATTATCATTAAAGCGAAAATGAAAAAAAAAACCTGAAATCATTTGAGGCAAGCCTGACATGACTTCCATTAAGAAGAAGTCCGATAATGATTAGCTGCAGTGTAATGTTGGTGTGGCTCTAGAGAAGAGCCATGACAGATACTTTCTCTATCATAAAAGGTACCTGGCTATTCAGGACACTCAGACTGTGAATAAATCTTTAATATTATTTATGTTAGAGGTTGCAGTGGCTCACAAGTTAGAGCAGGTTGGCTGATAACTGGAGGGTTGCTGGTTCAAACCTTAGTGCCCCCAGCGAACATATTGAGGTGTCCCCAAGTAAGACACCTTACCTCTAACTACTCCCAATGAGCAATGTCACCTTGCAAGACTGACGCCATCATTGGTGCACGAGTGTGTGCGCACAGGTAAACGTGAAGCATTAATTACCTGTAAAGCTCATTGAGACACTGTTGCAGAACGTGTTATATAAAACAAAACTGTTCATTACTGCAATATATAGTTGTCACATGACTAAAGATCAGAGTCTAGCTCAAATACGATAACACAGATCAGCACCTGGTGGTACAATGACTCTCTTGAGCTGACTGATAATCAGTACCCAAAAATAAGATGAGTTATTGAGCATACATAAATAATAAATGAGATAAATAAATAAATACATTGATTCCCTTATCAGTCCCACAAGGGGAAATTTAGATTTCTTTGTATTTTAACCCATCCTATTGCATAGGAGCAGTGAGCTGCCAACGTATGGCACTCGGGGAGCAGTTAGGGGTTCAGTGTCTTACTCAAGGACACCTCGACATGCTTTCTGCAGGACCGGGATTCAAACCTGTAACCTTCCGATTGCCAGATGACCACTCTACTCACTGAGCTATGCCACCCCTAGCCAACTGCATGGTTCAGGACCCTCAAATTTTATATCACAAAAAAATCTACCTCATGAAACTCCAATTCTCTTAGCTTGTGATTTTTCTTTATGCAATCTAAACTGGATCTCTGGCACTATGATTAAACAATCAGTCTAAGCTCTGTGAAAGGACTGCAATCTCAGAAGTATCTAGATTAATTGCTTCAGGCTGCTAAGTGAATTTGGTTTCAAATTAAATGGTATTTTAAAATGACAATAATTCTCTGGGGGAAAATCTGTTATTTTTTTCCCCAAAGGCTTCATATGAAGTACATCTCCCTAAATCTGGAATTCATGGACTAAAAAATAGCAATACTAGGTGAATGAAGCTGGTACTAAAATGGTGATGCCCATGTCTGAACTGTGATACCAATCTAAACACCGTGAGTTCCTTTAACTAAGGCCCCATTACTTTACATAATTGATGGATGAGTAGGGGATATTACAACTTTGAATAACGGGTGTGGAAAAGTAACAATCTTAATGACTATCGATTTAGGACTCAAACTAAAAACAACAAAACTATTCCATTACCTCCGGGTAAGAAAAACACCATGAATAAAGTTTAGGTAAGCTGTTGAAATACTAGATTTGGTATATACTATGGAATTTGTAAAGATTCAAGATTTTTGGCTAGAGAGTAGAATACTGCGAGATCACCTTTCATTGAATACCATAAGGTCGCCCATTTCAGGTAGCCAATCAAAGTGCAGTACACTGGAATACAAAGGAAACACTGCACTAAAGTGCAATAAAAAGAAAAAAAGTAGAACAAGCAAGAACTTGTTGGTGTTACTGCAGCTTATGCTGTTGTGTGAGCCAACCAAGAAAGAAGAGGATGCATTCAAGTTTGCTCAATTTATATTTTCTATATGATGTTTTTGTGGGAGCAAAGGACTTCTGACTTTAAAACAGGATTTTACTTCCACCTGAGAGCTCATTGATTGTTGAATTTCAAGGACACACAGCCTGCCCCTGAGACTGATGAGAAAATCAAATGGGCTTTATTATATCTTGAGAATTTCATGCCTAGTCCACAACATACTTTTTGTACGTCGCTTTGCTTTGGATAAAAGCGTCTGCTAAATGACTGTATTGTATTGTATTGTATTGTATACATGGATATTTTTGAAAATATAGCATTTTCTATGCATTTTAGGGCTTTCGTCCACATGCAAAGTGAACTGCATTTGAGGTCACCACTTTTAGAACATTTCTTACAGGATGAATATTTTCAGAAGCTAAATTTGAGTGTTGACATGCAGACAGAGAGAACTGAGTTTTGGGGTTGTTGCTAGCTCTTTTTCTCAGGCTTCTGCTAGGCCAACATGGCTTTAGGGTTAGTGTTATATCATTGTCTGTTGGCTCGGCATGCTCGTGACAGTGCATTGATTGTATTGAATAGCATGTGTTTTTAGTTTTTCTTTCGGAGAGATCTTTTTTAAACAGTGGTTGTGTGGACAGGATTTATTTTAAGAACAAAGGAGGAAAAATCCTGTTCTCAAAAAATACCCATGTATATGTGGACTAGGCATCAGAGACTGTTAGGAG
Source organism: Regalecus glesne (assembly GCA_900302585.1). Classification (NCBI taxonomy): domain Eukaryota; kingdom Metazoa; phylum Chordata; class Actinopteri; order Lampriformes; family Regalecidae; genus Regalecus; species Regalecus glesne. Next base: position 6,263 of record OMLC01042125.1, read on the forward strand.
CACTAAAACGGAGTCACTTGGCATGTCATACTATATGACTGTCAGTCACTGGAGTGCAATGTGATTATCCTGAATATGCTTGTGACAATAAAGGTTTTTGGGAGAGGCACCTGGTGTGAAACTTGGCTAATTTTTCATAGCGTGGTAAATCAATTACTAGACTTAATTGACTTAACTAATAATTAGATAGTAATCCTGTTTTGAGTTGTTGTTGTTTTAACCTTGTTTGTACCCCAAATGGTTATAAAGGAGATAGGATGATGATTTTTTAAAAACCATTTTCTTGTTCTCTGTGTACACTGTAACACTACTTTTATATACACAACAGTGAGAGGGCAGTTTTACATGTCCTGATTAGTTCCCATGTTGTGGGGGTGGACATTGACTTAGCTTAGCTTGGGGGATTCCATTCACAAACAAACTGTGAAAAAGAAATCCGACATATATATCTGATATATTCAAGAAATCATTTCAAGTGTAAATGCATTGAATGATTTTCAAATCTGAAAACACTGAAAAACGAGCTATGCTGAAAGATGTTAATTAAAGCAGACATGATGAAATACTTAAGGTCACTAGATTCAGGGAAGTCTTCAGTTCAGTCGAAATCTTCAGTAGGATAAGATCACTTAAAATGTCCATATATAAGAGGGAAATTCCTAAAATACATAATCTAAATGCATTAATGTACTAATTATGTATTATAAAGCGGCTTTTGTAAGATGATTTCATGAAAAAAGGAATAAATTGGTTCATTTGTAAAGGAAAGATTACCATCCAGCAGACAACAGTTACCAGGTTACCAGTGCAGCAGACATAAAACAGAAGCCCAACAAACGACAAAAGCCATTTCTACAACTACAGCCTCCCAACACATCCATGAAGCCAAAAAGTCTATAAAGCGGGTGTGCTACTATGAATTAATAAAACAGATTCCAGCTCCCCTCTTGAATGTCTGGGACTACAGAGATGCAGTTGTACATGGAGCAGATGGCCACAGCATTGAACAATGAGGCAGTGAAAACCAGACAGTCCAATGACTTCATTTCTAGAATATCTTCATCAGCAAAGGATGGTGGACAATTTTGTATAAAGGGGCTTGAAGGGGCCCACCACACAGGGTTAGGTTAGGGGTAACAGTCATTCATCCTAAGTATTTCCCTCAGTACAAAGCAGACTACAAAGATATCAGTGATAAAACTGGCTGTGTAGATATATGTGGACAGCACAAAGACTGTATGCCATTCTAGTCCCTCCACACGCTTCTGTCATGTGAATATGAAGGGCCACAATTTCCTACAGATCTCTACTTGAACAGAAGTTGCCTGCAACTGCGCATTAAACTTCATTAGATCTTTGACGAGGCAAAAGGTACATGATCCATGATCATAGGTTTTACAGCTTTTTAGTAAACACCGTTTTCTTCAGAACTCTCACAGGCCTAGAACCCTTAAACTACAGAACATCTCTAAAAGATAGCTATGCATGTCCCAACCCCTTAAACACAAACAAAAATGTAACATTTACAGCATAAGCGTCCCTCCAAAAAAAAGGCAAATCCATCTGATCAAATAGTTTGAGCAATCTTATTATACCATACAAATGTGTCCTTTCTCAAACTTAATTTAATGACAGACTGCAATCATATACAGCATTATGTATTTTATGCTTGATTGATATTTTTGTTGTCCAGAGGATATTTTGTTTCATATTTTCACAATAGTTATTTGTGGGGTGGGAAAAGGCTATTTTTCTAAAGAAAATATTGCTACTTTGATTATCAGATTAAACGAGCAGTGTTTAGGTAGTAATCATACTAATGCTATGATCAGGCTAAGGGTACATCTACAGAGTCCTCTGGCACTAAGCCCAATGCAATTTCAATTATTGGCAACAGTAAGTCTTCATAGTTTGTTCTATGTTCAATATAAAAGAATTTATACTGAGCTGCGGTAGCTCAGTGGTAGAGCATATGTCAGGAAATGCCAAGCCAGACGTCATGGGTTCGATCCCACCATGGGTGTAAGGAAGGGTATCCAGCCTTAAACCCTTACAGTCCATCTAAGTCAGCATCCACCCACATAATGTTGGGATTAATTGTGATATGTAGAAGCAGAGTAAATGTGTAAATGTGGTAGTGGCAAATAATATAATTTCCTCATCAAGTGTATCCCTTCTCAACTTACCTTGCGAGCTGCATTAATGTCATAAAAGGGCTTGTTTCGGACACTGAAGGGCTCCTTGGTTTTATCAATCTGTCCTGTCTTCATCTTCTCCAGCCGTGCAGAAATGATCTCCTTTTCTATGCATGACAGCCGGGTATTAAAATCACACTGGCCAACTGACTTTCCCTGGAACAGAAACAAACAAATACTATGAAACACATGCACCTCTGAGGCATTCATTTTAATTGTTACATGATATGTAACCTGTATAAAACCATTTTTCTTTGCATTTTACAATCGAGATAGTGCTTCAGTCACATTTTCTAACTGAATTACTTTGTGTTGTTTAAGACTCTTCTTTCCCCAAGATTATCAGACAGGAGTTTAATATTCATCCTGTCTGAAGAAAAATTGTACCACTATGAATAAGATTTAAACTTGACAATCCACTGCCATATTAAAACTGTTAAACTCTAAATAGTAACAAGCTAGAGAACAAACAGCTGGGAATATAACATATATTTTACAATGGTTACAAGTGCTGAAGGCTGCAACTGTGCACAGTGCAATCATAATTGGTTTGATGTCACTGAGCCAGCAAGTAACTTATCCCTTCCATTCATTTTGTTCCACATATTTTCTTCAAAATAGAGCACCAGCTTGACTGAGCTATCACTTCATCCAACATGGACAGGGCCATTGGGGCCAAAACCAGGTGTCACCAAGCACATCTGGCAGTCCACTGTGTCTATAGGAGAGCTAATAAAAGTTCTTATTAAAGTACCTTGGTGTGAGAAGAGAGCAGGGCTGACACTGATTGGGGACAATAACGGAGCCAAATTAGAAGATCTGACAGTCTGTTTAAGCGCTTCCAAGTATAAATGGAGGCACAGGAGCTGGAAGGATAATACTTTGACATCATTTAGTTTTACAGGGTCTATGGTCTTTCAGGTATTAAACTGTAAGCCTAGTCAAATTAAATTCAGTATCAGTTGTCTGAAATGTGACCTATATAAATGGAATTGCATAATTCAATGGGCTAAAAAAAATCATTTTAAACCCATGAAGCATGAGAGAAAAACACTGCTGAATTTTCAAACCAGATTTGAGATTAGATATTGGCAAAGTAGATACCTTTAAACACAATGGTTTCTAATGTGTGAAAACTGAGATATCTACTTCTTACAGCTTGAGAGATGTCTGTTTTATATGTCATCATTACCCCCAACAATGCACACAGACTTAGATGGACCTTGGGGGACTAGCGCCAGAGGCCCTTTCTGACACCCAACAGTGGGTTTGAACCCACTGCTTCTGGCATTGTCAGTTCCTGAAGCATGCGCTCTACTTCTGCAGCATTCTCTGCCTTTACCTCTTAGAGCATATCAAGAAGAAAAAGGCCATTTAAAAAAGGCCTTTAACAGCCATTAAGTGTCATAATAGAGGGCTGTAAAGAAACACAAAAAGGGAGAGAAAGGGAGGGTGCATGATCCATATTTTGGAATAATTATATCGACACTTTGGGTCTAGTCAATATTCCCTGATCGAAAGCAAATAGCTCACAGTCAGCACAAGCCTGAGACTTTATTCTGGGCATTTGTATGTTGCACTGTGGGAAAAAAATAGACAGAAAATTTGGGGCTGCTGCAGCTCAGTGGTAGAGCATGTTGGAAAATTAAAAGCCAGACATTGCGAGTCAGGAAATGGCATCCGGCCTTAATCTCTCACACTCCATCAAGATCTGTGTCCACCCCCAGAATGTGGGGACTAATTGTGTCATAAAAACAGATCTTTAAATGGACCTTTAGGGGCTTCAGTAGCGAAGGGGTTGAGTGTGTGCTTTGGGAAATGAGTAGCCAAACATCGTTCGTTTGATCCCATTGTGGGGCATCAAGAAGGGCATCTGGTCCTAATCCCCCATGCTTCATCTAAATTCGTGCCCACCCCCTCAATGTGGCGCCTAATTGTGACATGTAAAAATGGGCCCCTCACTGTTACATCCATCCATCCATTGCCAAGCACTTATATGAAGTCAGGTCAAGGGGGAACTGGAGCCTATCTCACTTCTCATTGGGCGAAAGGCAGAGAAACACCCGGGAAAGAAGCCAGTCCATCACAGCATAGAGCAGTTCGAAGAAAAGTGTCTAGCTCAAGGACACTTCAATACGCTTCTCATGGATCAGGGATCGAACCTGCAACTTTTCAATCGCCAGACAATGGCTCTATCCACTGAGCCATGTCGCCCCCCCCCTCACTTGGAAACGTTATTTATTTATCATTGTACAAACATAACAATAGCTGACCAGCTGAGTGCCAGAATCTTCATGTATGTGTGCAGATGCCCTTATCTTTTGTACGGAACAACCGGAGTAATGTGCGCATGTGTTCTATGTGACCTGACGTATAAATGTGCCATTTCATTGAAGCCATTCCAGTGTAACGCCTATGATGTGACATGACATTTCTCCTATTTCTAATTGTCATGCACCACAGCAAAACCTATACCATGTGTCTTTGTGAAGGCAAACATCATTCTCAATATGCTTAATTGAAGCAGAAAGGGGATTATGAAAGCTAGAATAAGTGCTTTGCATCTGAGAATTTTCACTATTTTGAATTAAACTGCTTATGCAAACAAAAATTGGGTTTGGATTATGGCTTTTCTGTGTAATTTCTTCAAGTGGATATTAAGCACTCAGATTGTCAAAATTATTCATTTGTAACAAAACAACAAACGAGGTAGAAACAAGCTGCTTGGGGACCGACTCCATCTGTGTATGCCAAACCAGGCTTTCTCAAAGACCCTGAACTGTGTGGGCAAAATTAAATTGTCGAGCCAACAACAGCTGGCTTAATATTGTCTCCATATTTCACAAGAGTGGTGGGAGTTCACAGAGAAAACAATGTTGTTTTTGTTGAAATTAACATGTTTCTCCATATTTACATGTCATGGTTAGTTCCATACTGTACATCCTTCTTAAACTGGACATTAGTTAAAAAAGGGATCCTGGTAAAAACAAAAAACAAAATACCATTAATGCTGCTAAATTAACTATGTAGTCCAACATACAACATCAAATTCAACCATTTGCTTTGGGTTTTTTGACTGTATGGTGAACAGCACACAACATGTTCCTGGAAGAACCACTGGTATCATGTCCCACACACTCTACCATCTGTCAAATATGTCATCAGGATGGAACAAAATGTAACCGTGAATGATTCATCTGTGGTCAATGCCCGTTGATCATCAAAGTAACAGCACACCATAATCTTGTTAACCTGATGCTCTCAGAGAGGAGATCCAGTGAAATGTTTGGATTACATCCCTCATTGTTTGCCTTATTATCGTTACAGCAGTGGTTGGGGCTTGAGTGGATTTGACATTTGCCCCTGTTATGGACTAGTTTTGGTTCTATTTTTGGTTTTTGGTTTCATTTATGTTTTTGTATGTGCTTTTTTGTCACACAACCAAAGCCAGTGGAATTTGTTTTCTGCATTTAACCATCCTATTGCATAGCAGCAGTGAGTTTAACCGCAGCGCAGCGCTTGTGGAGCAGGGAGGGGTTCAGTGTCTTGCTCCAGGACATCACAACATGCTTTCTGTAGGGGCCCAGGATCGAACCACCAGTTTATGACTACAAGACAACCGCCCTATCCCCTAAGCTCTGCCGCACCTAGATACTAAGTCAAGATATGACCACTCTTTCTGAACACAGTCCAGATATTTTGGAGTTGTCTGTTTATTTTGCCGGTTAGGTTTTCTTCAGGGGGATATCAAAAACAAAATGGAAGTGTTTTCTTTTATTCTTCTCTCAAAGTGGTCCTGAGAATTGGTGCTGTTATCTAACAGTCCTAAAAGAACAGAGAGCAATAAGATGGTTGAAAGATTTATGAATTATTAGTATTACTACTATCATCATATCTATTACTCTCACCACAGTCCATTCATACAGGTCAGTGAGCAGTTTGACTAATCATAATCACAGTACGTGGAAGAGTAAAAGAAATTACCTGAAGGGGTTAAAAAAACAGCAATATAATCCAATCTGTCTACTAAATTTGAATTTACAATTCATGTCAGCTGCCTCACAGTTAGTCCAAGTGTTCAAAGAAGAGTAAATAAGCTTGAGTGACACAAACACCACCCAAAGGATCAGGTGAAAGCTGTAACTATTAAGAAGTGTCTGGATGTACTGTCAAACGTAAATGAAGCCAACAACAAAACCTCAAGGCAAATGTATAATAAACAGATTGGGTTAGTGGAACCTGATGGATGAATGTAGAAAGACAGCTAAAAAAAATCCATCAAGCTAGAATTCAATGAATTATATAACAGCTTTTATGGGAAATCTAAGTGCCAAAAGAATCTAGAAGCATGAAATGTTAAAACACCAGCGCAACAGAGGCATGATAAAGTCTTCCTTAGCACAAGGGTAAAAAGGTCAAAGAGTCTTAAATGAAGAGGAAACAAAAAAAAGCTTAAAAAATAAGAGGGCTGGAAACTTTAAAAGCTTTGTGGCTCATAGGCTTAATTTGCTTTGCGATTAAGGAAATTAGGATGTGGGGAGAAAATCTTAACCAGGACCAATAAACAGTTGCATGAGGTGTAACTTCCCTTGAGATGATCAAGTCAGTTGAGTTTTATTGTTAACATTTAAAAAATGCTAACAAACAAACCTACCAGTTTGTGTGCAACTGTTGAGATGAATCTGTTGAAAATTGTAATTAAAGCATTCTCTAACAATGCATCTGATCCTATTTGTGTTGTCACTATTTTGCATCAGAGTCATTAAAAGGTAAATATGCTTTCAAACGTCATTATTTGTAGTAATGGGCCTCTCACTATTGAGATTAGAAACTGGTTAAAGGAAACAAAACCTCTATCTTTGAGAAATTCAGTCAATTTTACACACCTTGGAAGTGAATATTTCTTCAGCTAACAGTGTTGTCATGTTGTCATGCTCATTACATGAAGATATTATATGCTAATTTTGCATGCAGTGCTGTGATACAATGTTTTAACTCTTTCTATCCATAAGTACTGACTTATGGAGAGAAACGGGTAAAACTTTGTAGTTAGTGTCATGTTGGTGGCATGGCCTGACCTTGATAATGCCCAGATTGTGTCATGGTTCCTCCATTTACAGTTCTCCTAGAAATGTTCAAAACGTTTCTAAGCTTCTATAACCTTCAGTTTTTTGGTTCCGGAAAACTTTGTTGAGAAGTTCGATGGGTTTCCTGGTCCTTATGACAGTAGAACTGTTTTGATTTGTTGTTAAGTTGAGAGACATCCAATATTATATCTGTTGTACAATCATGCAACTGCAGGTGGCTGTTATCAAGGTATTCAGTGTGATATTAGCCACCATGGTAGCTTAGTAGTAGAGCATGCGCGTTCGAAAATGACAAGCTAGAAATCACGGGTTTGATCCCATTGTGGGGAATCAGGAAAGACATCTGGCCTTAATCCCCATGCTTCATCTAGGTCCATGTCCACCCACATAACAAGGGGAAGAACCGCAACACATTAAAACAGATCTATTAAGAATGATCTTAAGAAAATTGAATATACCTGATGTATTTTAACTTGATACACATGAGGTGCATACTTAAGAATTAATTTTCAGGTTTCCAATTATTATTCAGAACAGAGTTTTTATTTTATTTTGACATCAAGTCTAAAGAGGGATAAAATCCCATTTAAATACATTTTAATTTAACTTGTAATATATCAAAGCAATAAAAATCAATAGAGGTCAAACATTTTTGAACCAACTATATAGTGAAGTTTTTATGATCATAAGGCATTTTCTAATGTAAACTATTGTTTCTATAACTGTATATAATTTTCTATGTGCATCCCATGTGGCAGATTGTTGATGATCAACTTGGGATCTGCAATCTCACTCAAATAAATCCAAATTAATTAGATCTATAGGCAATCTTTGCAAATACGTTTGAACAACTACACAGGATCAATTATGTCAAAGGTGAGCAAAACCCCAAAGCCAGAAACCAGCGTGGTAGGATTAAATATTCGAATGCCATTAAGTATGACATCTGTAGCTACTTCGTGTGCAATAAATGGGAAGCTGGTTTTGTAGTTTCAGAGACGAAACAAGAGAGTAAAGATTGAGATAATTTGGACACGTGTGGAGGAGAGTTGCTGGGTATATTGAGAGAAGGATGGTGAATATGGAGCTACCAGTCAATAGGAAAAGAGGAAGACCAAAGAGGTGGTTTATGGATTTGGTGGGAGAGGACATGCAGGTGGGTGGTGTTTCAGAGGAAGATGCAGTGGACAGGAAGTGATTGAGATGGATGATTCACTGTGGCAACCCTTAACGGGAAAAGCCAAAAGTAGCAAAGTGTTCTACTTTATATGCTTAAATTAACTGTTTTCTACAGTAAAATTGCCCTTTCAACTCAACTGCTACAACTATAATAAATAAAAATTGCTGCAATGGATATTATGAGTGCAAACTCTGTTTAGTATTTACTCTACTTGGCCAATTTTTTGTTTGACATAAAATGAAAGACAAGATAAAAATTAACTAGGTTAGTGAAATGGCAAGTGAAATGTCTCTGCACAAATTCCGATGACAAGCATAAAACTCAGAATGATTAGCTAATATTATAGAAACAACTTTGTATACATGTTGAGCTTAAAGTGTGTACGTAGTTTTGATTGAGTCTTAAACTGTACGGTGTATGGGCTCTAAATTGACAGGGGGGAGTTGAAAAACGATGACGAACAAAAAGGCCTTATCACGAAGCTGCTGAAACAGACATAGAACATTTGCTTAAGATTTCTGGGAGATGGTCATGATCAACCAATTTCTTGTCAATCATGAGAAACATATGCAGAAAGCTCACCAGTATAGTAAAATATACTAAGAACATAAAAAGATCTTAGCAGCATGCATAATACTCTATGAAAAAAATCTCACTCTTGGACATGACCCATGTAACCAACAATGCAACAGAAGTAAGTAAACTCACCAGTTACATTTTAACACAACTTTTGCATTTGTATATTTTCCAAACAACATTTTCACAAAAAGTCTTATGTGTTAGTAGTCTGGGTCATCAGCCTGGTGGGGGGTGTTGCCTCTTAGGATAGATTCTCAGTGCCAAGAGGCGGCCCTGAACAGATCATAAAGAAGACTAATAATGTCCGTCTGGGATCAATATAGCAGTGCATTAGTGATGGCTTGAGGGAACCGTGCAGTGCCTCCAACCTCTGCACTGTCTCAAAAAGATGCTCCCCTTCCCACTGAGACCTTTATTGAGCAACTAGCTTGTGTGATCCTGATTGATTGTGGTGGTGGAAGCAACAGACAAACATCAGACAACCCCCCCCCAATGGTATTCATCAAGTTTTTATGAGGCTGAGAACAGAAGCTAATTGACCGTGAGATTGTCGTGCAGGGATAAATGAATTTAGAATTTGAAAGTTTCAGCAATGTACAGTCTTGGATTGTTGTCCTCAGTATCTTTTACAATAAATAAATAAAATAAAAGGTTTAAGACGTTGACGTCAGGATCAGGTAGGAATTCCATAGTAAAGCTTCAATAATAATTCTTTAGCAGTTCTTCTGCAGCCATACTTTCAACAGCATGTGCACGGCAAAGGGAGGATAATCCATCATTTTGAAACAAATGAATATTAAAAGTTTACATAAAACATTGTCACGCTCTATCAAATCTACACTGCAATTGAGCAATGCCAAAAGACAAAATAAATAAAAAGATTAATCCTAAAGCCTCAATTATATCAAATCTATAATTCAAATTGGGGGCAGCTTAGCTCAATGGGTACAACAGTCATCAGGTGATCGGAAGGTTGCAGGTTCGATCCTCGGTCCTGCAAGACACTGACCTCCAGTGGCTCATCAAGCACTTATGGTGGCTGCTCACTTTTCATTTGCAACAGGATGGGTCGAATGCAGAAAATCGCAAATTTCCCCTTGTGGGATTGATAAGGGAACTATTTATTCATTTATCTATTTACAATTTTCTATTTCATTTTGCACACTTGTATTGAAAACGAGACAGCTGATACAATACAAGCAAGGATCTAGGAAGGATAGAACAACACAAGTGCTATAAAGTAACTTTGATATGACATACGTAGGTGTCAACAGGCAGGACATAAGAGGCAATGCAGAGTGTATAGAATGGGCAGAAATTCTTTTTTTCCTCTCTTTTTCTTCAGTCAGTCACGTACAGAGGTGTTCATGAAAGACCTGGGCCTCGAGTCTTTTCTTAAAGATTGAGAGGGACTCTACCAATTGAAGTTTGGCAACTTGTTCCACCACCAATGGAACGTTTAAGTGCTTTGAGCGAATGGTTTCTTGACAAGAAAAGCACAATATAAAAACAAGTCCATTCATCATTTAACTATAGAAGAGAAGAGTCCAGCAAGCATTTTAGGGCCCTGTTGTGGTAGTAGTAACCAGGTGTTACATTACAGTATATTTTTCATTACAGGGATTTAGCAGACGCTCAAATCCAGAGCAATGTACAAGTGCATAGGGTCAAGGTACAAAGGATACTGGAACAACACTATAAGCTAGGTGTCTTTTCTTGGCATAGTGAGCAGGAGGGAGTGTAGACCTGAATGAGAAAGTTCCAGTAGCTGGGAGCTGTTTTGATTTTCAATTTGCAAGTGAATGTCAGAGTTTGTAATTTGATGCACGCAGCTACTGGGAGCCAGTGGAGGGCCATGAACAGTGAAATGACACGTGCGCTTTTGGGCTGGCTGAAAACCAGACATGCCACTGCATTCTCGATCATCTGCAGAGGTTTGAAAGTGCAATCAGGGAGGCCTACCAGGAAGGAGCTGTAGCAGTCAATGAGTGATATTACCTGAGCCTGTACCACAAGTTGCGGTGAATGCTCAGACAATTGACTCTTCCTGATGCTATACAGGGCAAATTGACATGACTGGGCGATCAAGGCCACATGAACATTAAAGGTTTGTTTATAATCAATCATTTTACAGAAGTTTAGGGTAGACTTTACGGGCATGAGTTGGGTTGATTCAAGCTGGATACTGATCTCTTGTTGGAAAGAAGAACTGGATGGGATAGCAAGGAGTTAGGTCTTAGAGAGGTTAAATTAAAGGTGGCGTTCGTTAATCAACACCAATATATTGGCACGGATGATGAGATCCCAACCGAGAATGTGTGGTCTTCTGGAGGGAACGACAAAAGAGCTGGATGTCATCAGGATAGCAATGGTATGAAAAACAATGGGAACAAATGATTACACCAAGTGAAGTGGTGTATATTGAGAGAAGAGGATCAAACACTGACCTGCAAGGAACTCTTGTGGATAAGCAATGCTATCTAGACGCTCCTCCCCTCTATGATACTCTAAGATATCTCCTCAAGAAGTAAGACATGAACTAAGGTACGGCAGTTCCTGCGATACCCACCTAAGTGAAGGTGGAGGGGAGCATTCAGTGGTTAACCATGTCAAAGGCAGCAGGCAGATGTAGCAGCAGTAGAGCGGATGGCTGACCAGCAGCTGGATGCAGTGATTTGATTACAAACCTCCACTGAACTCTGTCTCAGTGGAGTGCCCCTGCTCAAAGCCAGACTGATTCGGGTTGTACGGGTTATTTTCAGAAAAAAATTAAGAGACATGCTCAAAGATCGCGTGCTCAAGCATTATTGGTAAGTAAAGGAGTGAAACCGGTCTATAGTTTTCAACCCAGCTTGGGTTGAATGCAGATTTTTGGTTTTGTTTTGCAGCAGGGTGACCTGAGCTTGCTTAAACACGGTGGGGAACACCATAAGTGAGGATTTCATGTGGGGTTGTTTTTTTATGAGGGATCATATGCAGCTTTTTACATTAATACCACCATTTGATGCACCACACCAGATTATAGCCTTAAGCTAGTTTGTATCTACAGTCTCTTCATGTATTTTTTTTTGATAGTGAGAGGAAACTGGAGCACCCATAGAAAGCCACGTAGACACAGCGAGAACATGGAAACTCCATAAAGAAAGGACTTAGTATGAGATTGGAACCAGGACCTTCTTGCTGTGAGGCAACAGAGGTATCAAGTCCAGTGGACAGGTAGTGGGTCAAAAGTCCAGCATAAGTTTGGAGACATCCTCTTCAGTCAGAGGGGAGAATGAGGAGAGAGCAGTCGTTATTTGGTAGCTGCAGACTGAGATGACAAGGCTCAGAGAACTGGTTACTAATGGCAGAGACCTTATCAGTAAGAAACAAAACAAAACAAGGCAAACATATCTGCAGTGAGCAGAGTCGAGGCAGATTTAGTAGTAAGTTGAAAGAAAAGAACATTTTCCACGTGTCTGTGGCACCACAGTTGTTCTGATAGCAGGAAGACTCAGCAGTTTTTAATCAGATCTAGAAAGATGCTAGGAGACTATAGTTAGTCACTGAGGGAAGTGGGTTCTCTGGCTATACGGCATTTTCTCCCTGCAGTTGATTTCCATCCTTTGCTCTCTGATGACTTTAGTGAGCCATGGACTGGGGGTGGTTGCAAGCCGGTCTGGATGTTAGAGGGCAGATATGGTTAAGAGAGGAGGCTAGTGAGGAGAGAGAGGAACAGAGCGTGTCTGTGGTTTCATTGACAGGGAGAGATGAGAAGTCATTATGAGGAGGCACAGTACCCAAGACCTCATTGGAAAACTGAGTTGCTGTGAAGGCCTTCATGTTGTGGCGGAAGGAGACCAATTTCCCGTTGAGAAGTTCCAAGTAAAAAATCACATCAAGCGTATTAACTCCATTGTGTGAGTGGGTTGGAAACATGTTTGAGGTCGAATGAGGAAAGAAGTGATAGGAGGTCAGCGGGTTGGGTTTTGTCAGTATGGATATTCATGTCTCCTAAGACAAGCGATTGTGTGTCATCATCAGGAATGGTCGAAAGTAAAATATCTACTTTGACTACAAAGTTTCCCAGTTGAAACCATGGCATATGAAAACCACAAACAGCGTTATATATGCAGTAAACCTAATTGAATGGTATTAAAAGGAGGAATTGTTGCTGAATGGAAAAAAGTTTAGTGAATTGGAAATGAGGACCCCTCCACTGCCTCCACACCTAACAGTTAGAGGTGTGTCTGAGAAAGTGGAGTCAACAGAGTAGGGCCACTTTGGCAATGTTTACTGATGGATCCAGGTTTTGGTCAGTGATAGTACCCAAATGTCTGACAGATTACTAGGTGCTTGGATAGATTTTGTTTTGTTTACAGCCAAGAGGCTGGTTTAGGGGAGGTTTTCTCAGTGAATAGAGGTTCTCAGGGTTGCATTGTCTGCAACAGATGTGTTTATTTTTTAAAGCACTAGATGACAGGGATGTATGTAGCACATGGTAAGTGAGGCAGGCTATGTGAATAGATAGTAGAAAAGGAATAACCAGTCAGTGTTGTTGCTTGGTGAACTCGGACAGGTAGATTTGAGGCCCTTTACTCAATTTGGTCTCACAGAATGAGGGCTGACCCCACGACCCAATTTTGGATAAGCGGTTGATGATGGATGGATGAGCAATGAGGGCTGACATTATAGTGCAACTTGTGTTTTTAAATTCCAGGAAGTATAGTCACTGAACCCTCTCTTTCCAGATTCTCACAGAAAGGCAATAAAAGAGGGTGTAAACAGCATCAGCTGACCAACCCACCTGACCCACCACATCCAAACTCAGAGTCAAACCAGAAAGTGTTCTGCTCCAACAAAACCTGACAACAGTTTCAATCCTAATCAAATTCAAAAACAAAAGCACTTCAAAAACACTTATTAACAACTCCTATCTCCTATGTTCCTTGTTTTGTCTGGAACTTAGTTCAATCGATAGGCTTTTGGGGAAAATCCTACCCTTTTCAGATTTCCACAGCAAGGCAACAACAGAGGGTGTGCCTGGCGTCAGCTGACCCATCAATTGAAACTCATAGAGGTAAACTGAGAAGTGCTCTATTCCAACAAAGCCTGATAATAGCCTGGGAACAGCTTTACTCAAAGACAAAGTCTAAAAAAACTAGCCAACCAACTGCTGTCTCCTATGCTGTAGATCAGAGTTTTTTTTGAGCTGATGATGTAAGAAAAGCCAAGAAGAGTTTGGGGCATGGGTACAACCTGATAGGGTTACCAGGGTTAACATCAGTCTTTAGTTAACTTTGCTGCCTGTCAGGGACTGTTTTAAAGGGGCAGCAGGGGAGTCCATGCTGGTGCCATTCTTTGCTGATACTAGATGGATATTTGGTTTTGACACAGACCAAACTGGCTGACCTACTCTTGCATTGTCCTCACCATCAAAGGGTCTGATCACATTTAATTCTTGAAATATGATGAGACAGTCATGGGAACCGTCAATCAATATAAGCTGTTGCACTTCCTTTCTACTAATCAAAAGACAATGCTCAAACCATGTATGCTGTCCCCATAGAAAGATGACCACAGAGGATCTGAATTACATTTTCTCTGGGTTAACCCACACATTTGCTCGGTCAAGGCCAAAAGATGGGTCACCAAAGCAGGCAGAGGGTTACTTATGGAACATTTCAATGACATGGCTAAGTTGAGCTGCAACAACACATTCCCAATAGAGAGAGCTACTCACGTTGAATTTGATGATGTCATAGATCAGGTAGCGAGGAACGGGCCGATCATTCACCTTGTCAATGATCATCTCCTGCAAAAAAAAGACAAGAAAAGAACAGGCAATTATCTTTTTGATTAAGGGTGTAAAAGAGACTGAAAAGGCAAGGACAAACTTGAGAAGCTGGTTGGCACAGAGTGAGAAATCCATCTATCCATCCAGACAACTGTTTATCCAAAATCAGATCATGAGGGAACTGGAGCCTATTTCAGTTCTCAATGGGAGAAAGGCCTGGATACACTCTGGAAAGGTCACAGGTCAGAGCAATTGGGGGTACAGTGTCTTGCTCAAGGACATTTCGACACACTTCTCTTAAGGTGCTGGGATTGAACCTGCAACCTTACGATTGCCAGTCAACTGCTCTACCCACTGAGCCGTGCTGCCCCCCAGAGAGAGTTTTTTAAAAAGATGGCAGATAAACTATTGTGGATAATATGATGTTTTTCAGAGCTACATGAAACATTTCTATTGATAGAAAATCTTTTGAATAATGGGCATTTTATTTATAGCACTGAAAACTTTCCCACCAAAAATATTTGGAAAGGACAGATACTAGATAATGACAGAGACTATAGGGGGTGAGGGCTCACAAGGGATTACAGCTTCAGAGTGGTGAGAAACCCATAGCACGAAGAAAGCTGGGCAGAGATGGGGGTGGGGGTATTTGCTAGAAAAGAAGGACATGAGTCAGAAATAGAACTGCACATCCATTATGTAAGACTCAGGTACATCAGTGCTGCAGGAGGCCCAAAAGGCAAATTATTGTTTTTTGCAGGACTGTTATTAAATGATGTCATCGGGACAATAGACACTGCCATGACAATCAGCATCACCATGAGCGTAACATTGCCACTGACAGATGTCATCACTCATTTTTTGCCTCTAGCAAACAATAAATAATGCTTAATGTTTTTATTTGTCCCTCAAAATATTTTGGCATATTAGTCCCTCAAAAGTTTAGGCTCCTTAATATTCAGGAATAAGGAATATGAGTTAGTGAACCAAAACTCGCTCCAACATGAACTCTTAAGACAGCTTCTTAGCTTCTTCAAACCCAAAACAGAACAAATGCATTAAAGGATAACAGTGTCACCATGGGGGAAAATGGGGTATTTCTTTTCCTTTATGCCAAAGGACAGAGCAACAAACAGACATCCAAATGCTTTCATATCTAGAAGACATAAAAATATACAAAATATGTAATTGTATTTAAATGAGTTTCACTTATAATCCTTAATTTACTTATAATTCACTCCATCCAAGGTGTTTGAAAGAGTGTTTCTGCAAGTATTTCCTTCCCGCAACAGTCAGACTATATAATCAGCACCGCTCCCGCAGTAGAACAAATCAAATACATGAACAACAATATCAACATCAACATAACATTAAATTGAAAATGAGTTTATTTTTTCCTGTTCATAATGTATGTAGTGTTCATATTTCTCTGCTTGTTTAAATTATTTTTATGTTATATATTTTGCTCTAGATTTGATGCCTCTCTTACTGTGCTTTCCATTTTTGCTGCTGTAACACCATAATTTCCCCTTGTGGGACTAAAAAAGGAATATCTTATCCTATCTTAAGATATGCAAATTTTAGAAGACAATATATTTATAATATATTAATATATTTATTACATCCTTTGCATTACATGCAATGCAATCCAATACATGCGATTCACAGATATGGAATTTAAAAAAAAAATGTTTTGATGAATTAGTTAAAACTGTATTTGCACAGCCATGGTAGCTCAATGAGTAAAGCATGCGTGCCTTGGCATCTGATGAGCCAGAGGCAGTGGGTTCGAATCCACCATAGGGCGTCAGGAAGGACATTTGGCCTTAATCCCCCAAGCTCTATCTAAGTCTGTGTACACCCCCACAACGTGGGGACTAATCACGTCACGTAAAACGGATATTTAGTAAATAAATGTAGTTGCCAGAGCTGCTGCAGGGTATGGTTTGCAATTATTTTTCCAATCATAGAAAAAAGATACGTGCATTGACTATAAATGACTTTTGCACGTGTATTGCAAAATATGAATATCGGTAGTCGTTGCTGATCAAATAGTTTCCCAAAGAATATCTTTAGAGACCTGCTTGTAGTTTACATGTTTCTATATGACCCAACGTCACTGGTCACAGCAAATAAGGTGGAACTTCGTTTTATGCACTGATCATCTAAATGTAAATGATACATAATTAATGCCTTTCATGATTAAAAATACTTGATGAAATAAATCGAGGTCATGATTATAGCACCCTTAATCAATACATAACCTAATCAACATTTGCATAAATTAATAAGCAAGTAATAGTGGGGCTCATGTGCTCTTTTTGCCTCAAGAAGTCTAGAAAAAAACAGCATAATAGTGTGAAGGTATACAACCAGGCCCAATTCTGATCAAGCATTTATCTAATTGATATCAATGAAAAAGATGAATGTTGACCATGTCATTTGGCTGACCTACACCTAAATAGAAATACAATTTTAAAAATATTTCTAGAATTGAGTTAACCAACCAAAACAGTAAATCTCTATTTATAGCATAGAATTCAGCATGTCCACACACCAAGAAGAAAATACTGAATGTAAATTGTTCACCATTTGCCTTGCTACAAGAATGCCTCCACTTTCATGCATGGGGTAATTTAGCCATATCCAGACAAGAAACTGAGGAGAATTAAATAATGGGACATGAGGGTAATTGATTGAATTGAATTAACGTGGTAAAAGTTTGGCTGAACAATTTAGAACCCATAGTATATATGGGTGTCTAACTGATGAAAAGCTATCTATAAATAGTAGTAAAATCAACAGATCAAGACAAGGCATTTTCTTTGAGCTAAGGTTGAAATGCATTTGAGAGCAGAGTTTTAATTTACTGTAGGGTTCACAGTGAACCTCCAAATATAGGCTCTTAAAAACATAGAGCCAGCGGCATCAACAGATGAACAAACAGGAGTCAAAACTGCTCTTGTAGCGTTCTAGACACACATCTCAAGTCAGTTCCTCCAATGTCACACTAATGTATTGCGATCACATGGTCTACCTGAGTAATGAAGCTAAATTTACCAGATATATTGGTAACCCTTAAGCCAAAAGGAAAAAAAATCTGCTATGCTCAACACTAGGTAGGCATGGGGGGAGTGAGAAAAACAACAATTATGATCTGCATTTCATCTCCTTTACAAACTAGAATACTGCACATGAACCAGTCAGTGCCAGACATTTTTAATCACATCTATGCAGATGAGATTAACATGTGCTATGATGGTACCAATTTCCTTGCATGTATTCCCAGTTGGGGTGGTGATAATGAATTATGTCTTATGGACCTACTGCTTGGGAGAGCTGGGACCTTGGCAACCTATGCTGCACGAATATGACAATTAAAGCCTGGACCCATTATTATAGGGAGAGGACAAGTCACGAACTCACACTCCCCAGGGATGCTCGCTGCTGAATATTTCAATACCCAAACACTCTGAAACAGACCAGCATTTTTTAATGCGAGATATATTTTTAAAAAGTGGGATGAATGTGAATGAACTTAGGTCATCTTATTCACTATTTTTCTGCAACAGTGTTATTTACTTTCATTGTCAATCCTATTGACAGACTCTCAAACCAAGCTGATAGGGGGCTTGGGGTCTCCCTATTTAAGACTACAGGCAAGGAGCACCACAAGGTTTCTCTGATATGCGGTATGACACATGCCATTAATTATCTGTTGGGTTGAGCAGCAGGGCAGCAAGGGCAGGGATACAGTGTCAGGGAGGAAGGGGACATACAATTCCAGTAATGACACTGTCCAATGAGTGGAAGTTTTTGAAGCTTTCAGAAAAGCCAGTGTGGTACACTCCATGACAGACCCCTCACCAACAGAAAAAAGGGAACCAATAACAGAAGGTGGAAAAAAAAATTATACAACTCACCCCATCCAGTAAAGTGTTGGATAAGTGGAGGCATGGCTCTTTGCGGAGCGGGAACTCTAGGTTGTCTATATGGAAGATGGCGTTGTCTCTGTCAATCATGTATACTTCATTCTTTCCATCGATCAACATCATGTACCTGTAGGAGCAGAGCATAAAAATTATGTTCAATGAGTGATTGTGCACACCAATGGGCATCCAGATCCTGGGGGGGGGAAAGAAATGATACATTAATTTCATTTGTTCACATTGATCAAGACCCAGTCTCTACAGAAACCATGTCAAAATGTCCTCGAGCAAGTCACTGAACCCCCAATTACTCAAGCCCTGCAATGGAATGGCGACTAGTCCACGGTGTTTCCTCGCCTTTCGCCCAATGGGCACTGGGATATGATCCTGCATGAATCCATGACCCAACTACAGATAAGTGGTTGACAAGAGATGGATGGACGGACACTGATCAGGTCAGCCTTTTGTCTTATCCAAAAAAATGTTCTCTAACTTTTATGGTTCTACAAGTGGTTTTCAACATACCATTCAAAATACAATGGGAAAACAGTCCTCTAAACACTATTCATCTTGGACACTGAGGCTCGATACTGAATGAAACAGGGGGGTCTGAGGGTCTTACCCCAGAAAAAAACAGACTTGAATCCCATTATCTGCATTTCTACATACACTGTAGTTGCACCACTAAATATGTATAGCAATACATTCTGCATTGCTTAACCTATAATATTACTGAACTTCACATGCTGAGTTATTCAATTATATATTTGTTAGTGAACTTAGCTTTTAATTCAATGGTGTTAACTTGTCACTTTTGTGCCTTCCTCTCATTATCAAACCAAAATCATCTATTATTCTATAGAACCTATTTACAATTCAAAGAAGATTCTCCCTGCCTTGCCCTCGCTGTCCTCCATAGGCACCTCTGCCTCTACTCTGATAAGAAAGCAGATTCAAATTATTCTATCGAGTCTGTGGTGTGTGTCTAATGTTTAAGTAGCACCAAGAAAAACTCTGCTTTTCATACAATGTTGACAGATACTTGCTGCAGTTTAAAGAGGACTCATTTTCAAGTTGAATAGATTAATAGAAAAATCATGCTTTTTTATGATTGCCTTAGTTTGTCAAAATCTACCTTTATACCTTAGGCAATATGTGACAGGCTGGTGACTGTTTCAAATTTTTCACTCACAAGCCTATGTCAGTAATAGCATCAACGTTACAAACAAAACACGAGTACGTTTCAATATTCAACAGCTCCATTTTAAAGGAACAGAGTTGCAAATTAGGGTTCTTACAAAGAATGGGCCAAAACAATACCAAACTGGAAGAAAAGAAAAACGTCTTTTCAGTATCAACGTTACCTAGCAAGAGTGTATCAATGTTGGCTCAGTCAAGATTAGCTTAACATCAACAAGTCGACAAAGAAAATAGGATTAATCTGGGTTAAATTACTGAATGGTTTTCTAATCAAACATTTCCTTTCTTTCTTTTTTTGAAACTATGAAACTACTGTTAAGACATGGTTTGGGATGGAATGCTCTGTAATTCAGATAAGGTCCAAATTTCCAGGCCTGTATTACTGGATGGGACTGGCACACTGCTAAAGTAAAGCAGAAACTAGTGTAGGCCTTCTGGTCAGTAAAAACCAAGACAGCAAAATCATATCTTTAAAATGTCACAACCATGACTTTTAGTGTTTGATCCATCCATCCATATTCAACCACTGATCCACAGTCAGGTCACAGGGAAACCCAAGCCTATCTCAGTTCTCATAGTGCAAAAGACCTGGAAAGGTCACCAGTCCATCACAGGGCTGAGCAATTAGGGAAAAGGTGTCTTGCTCAAGAACATTTCGATACGCTTCTCTGCAGGTGTAGGGACCGAATCTGTAACCTTCCGATCGCCAGAGGACCGACCACTCTACACCCACTGAGCTATGCCTGGTCTTACTGTTAAACATTATATCTACCAAAGCTAGAGGAAAGCTTTTCACACCACAGATTTATGTTGTCATACAGACATACAGCTCCATGGAGAATAATTAAGTACATTTTCTATTGTAAAACTTGAATAACTATTACAACCTAAAGCATATATGTAACTATGAGCAACACATCACACAACCACTTTTAGTGTCCATCTCCACTTTAGCACTGGAGCAGTTATTCCAGTTCACTAATACTGCCATCCAAAGACATATGCATATATATTATGTTAACTCACACTGAGCTGTTGATCCGTTTGAACTCGACTATTTGGTGAATCACTAAGTCCTTAATGATACAACTGTACCATTGTAGGAGCATAAAAAGAAAAGTTCTTTTCAAACAGTAGCTATATATATTCACAAGTGGATGGGAATTCATTTCTGATTAGAAAAAATCCGCTTTATCCTTGGCAGGTATTGGCAGGTAAGATGCAGAATTTAAAACTTGCAAAACTGGCACACAAAAAACCTCCCATTTTCTCCAACCCTTAATTATGTAGAACCTCTAGTGTAGAAAATGTAAAGCAAGTTTAAGTTTCGTTCTAGCGCTATTTGGGAGCTTAATACTGGGGACTTTTTGCACTGATCCAAACAGTTGAAGTAACAGTTAATCTTCTGTACCCTTTAAAAGAAATGTATGTAGATCCATCATCAGCACATCCAGTTTGATATCCGATTGTCTTTGAATTAAAAAGAAAAAAAATTGAGATACTTTAAAGACAGGGACTTGAAAACAAGATCCTGTAGGCCCTAACTTTGAGTTGAGGGTTGATATGTTTGTTCGAGTCTCAATCCCATAATGCATAACATACAAACGTCAAAATCCATTTATGGTCTCTGAAGAGTGTACTGCCTGTCAAAACTATGTCAGATCAATTCAATTTGCCTCGGGTGGATCCATTCAAGCAATAGTCTAGAGACTAGTCATTTTCATTTTTACTTTTTAAACAGAGGTGTATAGCCCAACTGGTGTGACTAACTGGATCAAAAGAAGCCACAATAATCAAGAAAGTGGAGCGAGTGTAAGAAAACAAATATATCCAAAGGCTTTCTTCCTGATAAAGAGTAAGTCTAATCAATCTGTTTCAGCAGACACCTTAAGACATTTTAAATGAAGAAAAGTAAAAAGACAAAATCCTTAATCCACCCTTCAGCAGGTCCCTAAAGCCACAACCCTAAACAAAGGCAGTATTATTTCCCTTCAGTCGGCTTATTTACATCTGTATCTGTGGCAAAATCTCCATTATGAAAAGTAGCCGCTAAAAAAGAAAAACTAGATTAAATTACTTTAGGAATAACTGGGTTTAGGAATTTTACTCCACTGAAATGTATGTGTTTGAATGTAAAAAGGCAATGTCAGTATGTTTATTAATCCATTTCAACTCAATTTGCTCAAATTCTATTTTGATTTATCACTGTTGAACTCAATGGGTTGAGGTCACATTTCCTGAAGCTGCACCAAGTAATTGCAGAAGTGATTTAAATTGAAGCAGTTTTACCTTAATCTATGGAAATATATTAAACTACATTAGTATCTTTTAATGCCCCATGCTGGGGACACGGTGGCAAAGCGGTAGTGCGAGCAACCTTCAAGTTGGCTGAGGCAGGTTTGTATCCCACCGTGGGGCATCAGGAAAAGGACCTTGAGCCTTAATTAGTTATGCTTGGTCGTAGAGGCATTCACTGTAAAGTCCTTTGAGTGGTCGCTAGACTAGAAAAGCTCTATATAAGATCAAGTCCATTTAACATTCCCCTCTGTTGTATTGAATGACAACTAATGGCTGTAAACCACTTTTGAATGACTACTGAATAGGCCGCAGATGAAGCCTTGGGCTTTCCTGAGACAGCCAACCTCACTCAGCCTCTCCGGGAGCTGTGGTCAGAATTCCCCCATAATGAGTTTAATTTTAAAGGTATTAAGATCTGCAATGGAGAAATTAAGATGTCTCAACTAGCAGATGACATCACACATTTTTAAGAGGTGAGAGTCAAGTGATAGACACAGTATGTATATATATGGATATATGATTCCCTTATCAGTCCCGCAAGGGGAAATTTGGATTTCTCTGCATTTTTGACCCAACCTATTGTATAGGAGCAGTGAGCTGCCAACATATGGCGCTCGGGGAGCAGTTAGGGGTTTAGTGTCTTGCTCAAGGACACCTCGACATGCTGTATGCAGGACCGGGGATCGACCCTGCAACCTTCCGATCGCCAGACGACCGCTCTACCCACTGAGCTATACCGCCCCCTAAATTCTATCAAAAGATTTTCTGATGCATCAGGTCTATGGTTGAATGTACCTGGATGTGAATTGCTCCAAGTACTTAACTGTGATGCTTATTGAAACAAACAAGTAGAAGATTATTTAAAATACCTGAGTATATTTTTTTGGACTGGTTTATTACCACATGACACAGGCTGGTGTAAATTATTCTCTGCATTTAACCCATCCAATTGTATAGGAGCAGTGTGCAACAGCATGTGGCCCTCGGAGAGCAGTTAGGGGTTCAGTCCTGCTCAGGGACGCCTCAACACGCTTTCCGCAGAATTGAGGAATAAACCTGTAACCTTCCGATTGCCGGACTTTACTTGGACAAACAAGACCCGGAAATTCAAAATGGCTGTTCTTTTTAATCAAAGGAATTAACGGGGTCCTGAAATGGTATACTTAAATGATATCACCAACATTTAAAGGCAAACTGGCTAAAGAAAGTATTGGTTGTCCAAACTCAATTTGGATTTCACAGTTCAACTTCTGATCCAGTTGAACTGATTCACCTTTTTTGTGATTTCCATACCTGGATTATTGACCATGCATCAAGACGTCAATTTGGATTTGTTTTTCATAACTATGCATCAACACTTGTTTGATAGA
>OMLC01042126.1:0-34369 GCA_900302585.1 Regalecus glesne
GAAACCATGATTTACAGAGACCCAACAAGTACCCCCTTGAGCAAGCACTTAGGCGACAGTGGCAAGGAAAAACTTCCTTTTAACAGGCAGAAACCTGGAGCAGACCCCGGCTCTCGGTGGGCGGCCATCTGCTTTGACCGGTTGGGTTTGGGAGAGAAAGAGACAAACAAACAAATAGATCCAGCCAGGCGCACCGAGACCACGATCCACAGGAACCTGAGAGACCAGGATCCACAGGAACCTGAGAGACCACGATCCACAGGAACCTGCCAGACGATGAGCACCAGGACTCCGGAAAAGATACGGATTGTGAGTTAACTGCCAGACGATGAGCACCAGGACTCCGGAAAAGATACGGAGTTAGTAACATGATACAGATGGAGAGGGTGAGGAGAGAGGTGCTCAGTGCATCATGGGAAGTCCCCCAACAGTTTAAGCCTATCGCAGCTTAACTAGGGGCTGGTCCGACGCGAGCCTGAGCCAGCCCTAACTATAAGCTTTATCAAAAAGCAAAGTTTTAAGCCTTCCCTTAAAAGTGGAGAGGGTGTCTGCCCCCCTGACCGAAATTGGGAGGTGGTTCCACAGAAGCCTGTCTTCAGTCTTTTTCGTAGTGAAGAGAGGTTCCTATGTGAAATCTATCACATGCTGACTACTCTTATTACATTCCAGAAGGTGAAACTGACAGCTGTGGGAAAAAAATAAAAATCGGTCCAAATGAGGTGGATGGCCGATCTGCAGGGAAGACCACAGCACACCCATCAAGCCAGAAAGCAGGACCACCACCGCAGGCTCCAGCTGAACACCAGCCTTTCTTCAACCGTCTCTACAAGGCCGTAGCCTGGAAGCTGGTGTCCGCTGGTGGCTTTGGTCCTAACCTGGACCATTTTGAGATCTTGCGGACCTGTGTGGAGTCCTGCAAGCAGAGTCTGAGCTGCGTGATTGTGCCATTGAAAGACATTCCAGACCTCCCAGTGGGTCGAACACAGAAGGAAGGCCAGGTTTGTGAGCTCCGCTGTCAGACTGTCTACCTGGGCACGGGTTATGGGCGTGATGAGGCTGCTGCCAGAGCCATGGCCTCCAAAGAAGCCCTGAAAGCCTTTCAGGGACGGAAAGTGACGGTGAAGATTTGTCGACGGAGGTACAAAGGGGGGGACGTAGAGGATTTGATCCTATTGGATGATCAGCCCAGGAACCAGGGCTTTCCACCTGCTCTCAGCTACCCCTTCCAGCCACAGGAAGATGCTTCATCATAGCAACAGCACACAGAAAAACCTTAATTCATGTGTGTTTGGCTGTGAAAAGTGGTGTGTATTTAATTGATCTGAATACACTGAAGGAGTTCTTGGCTGTGTGGGCAGCAAGCCTCTGAACACCAGAACCTGGTACATGCTATTTTCCACTGTTAAAATTTGCTTCTTAGGTGGTGTGGGATTCAAACAGCGCCATGATTTTTGTTGTCATGTTCTTTCATGTTTTAAAATGACATTTTTAACATTACACATTTTTCATGCTAGCTTTAGGTATTGCCTGTAGATTGATTTGAAGATTGGTGTCAGGTTCATTTCCTGGTGAGATTGAGAACAAATCTGGCTACTGTGATAGGTTGAGATCTTTATTTCGTCATCTCCTTAGTGTTTCTCCTATGAATAATTAGCATTATGCAACATTCAAACCACCCACTGTTGTTATTTAGTCTGTCATTTAGTCATTAGAGTACCTAACAGAGCTCATGTTTTGTGTCTTTGAATATTTACCCACCTTGGACTTGAGCATTACAGGTGATTACTTTTTTCATCATTTAACCTCACTGATAAAAACCACTCAGTCACATCCTATTGAATGTGCGTTGGCACTTTGTTATATAGGTAATTTCTCTTAACACAACAGGTGTCTTATTATTCTGTCATCAAGATGAGGTGGGGTGTGTATTTTTCCAGTTTGAGATGAGCGAAAACACCAGCGTTCATGCACAGTGTGGGGTTTTTGTCAGCGGTCCTGGCTGTATACTTTCTTTCAAATAAAAATAGAGGAAAATGCATCACAACTACCACACTCTCCTTTTTGAACCACTGTTGCGCCACATTGGGAATCATTTTAAAAGAAGGCTATTTAGATAGATCCAGATAATTATATACAAATATTTACTGTCTTGGAGACTGCAGTAGCTCAGCAGTAGAGTGCAACATGAAGTGACGAGTCAGAGGCTACTGGTTAAAACCCCCATGGGGTGTCGGGAGGGGTATCCAACCTTAATCCCCCGAGCTCCATCTAAGTCCATGTCAACCCCCACAATGCTGGGACTAATCGTGGTGTGTAAGATTTGAACTCATTTATTCCACTGCCGATTATGTAATATGGAAATCAGGTTATTAATGTCTCTTCGTGTATTCTGCCAAGTGATAAACTCACTGTACGTCTGACAGTTCAACCCTCGGATAAAAAGACGACTTGTGGAGGGATTTGCAGAGGTTTGTAACATGAATGGCTGTGGAAAGATTCAACCACAACTTTGCTGCTTGAGTTCACAATGAGGATCCACTGGTTTGAAGCCCATTGGTCATTCATGTATGGAAATTCGTCACTTGTTCTGGACTGGAATTTAAGGTTTGTTTTTCTTCCTTTGTAACATGTTCAATAAGGTGGCATAGCTCAGTGGGTAGGTAGAACCATCGCCTGGCAACGTGAAGGGTGCAGGTTCAATTCCTGGTCCTGCAGAAAGCATGTTGAGGTCTCTTTAAGCAATCCACTGAACCCCCAGGGGCTACCTGGGCGCCATATGGTCACTGGTCCTCTACAATAGAGTGGATCAAATGCAGAAAATTGCACAATTCCCCCTATGGACCTGATGAGAGAACATTTTTTAATCATTATTATTAAAAATAAGATAAAGATCACATGTGTTGTGTGGCATCAAGGTACCGTTTATAAGGAAGGGGGTGTTTGCCTTCAGCTCAGACTGAAGAAGTCACCTGGTGAGTGACGAAACGTTTCTCAATAAACTTCTGATCCAGCTGAACAGATTCACCTCTTTTTGTGATAAAGATCACTGCAACTTATAAAGAGTACATAATAATTTACCTTTTCTTCTGACGTGTGCGAAGGTCAACTAGCTAAAGAGCAGTGTTTTAACTTTTGAATGTTTGAAAGGTGAGTATTATAATGATAATCCTGCTCCAGGATATTCTTGAACACTCACGAGTCAGACGCAAATTCCAGGTTTTCTGTTATCTCGAACAGTGAGGGGTTCAGTGTACTGCTCAAGGACACTGCAACATGAAGCTATTTTTCACACTTGTCTGTTTTTTAATCATGTTTCATCATTTGAAAAGCTAAAATTTAAAGTAACATTTAAAATATAATTAAAAAATAAATCTCAATGTCACACTTCCTGTAGTTGTGTGGTCATGTGACAGGTAGATGAAGGTCATGTGACGTGTGGCGGGTAGCAGAGTCACATGACCTCCATACTATAAACTCATAAAAGCTGGACGGTGTTCACTCGGGTCTCGGTAGAAGTCAGGCTAATGGTTCTGTTCCTCTAACAGGTGAATACATCCCCTCCTCAACCTTCAGCATGTCGGCGGCTTGTTTGGCGGCGTCTTTTCTGCTTTTCTCAATGCTTGGGTCCCAGGCCCAGTACGCTCCGGATGAAGTGACCCAACTGCCTGGTATGTCGTTCAAAACCAACTACCGTCAGTGGTCCGGTTACCTTTCTGCCGGACCGGGCAAGTTCCTTCATTACTGGTAAGCTTGTTTAACGGATAGGAAAAATAAGTGAGAAAGGTTCGGAGTTTAAAGAAAAAATGGCGTCTAGAGACACGTCTTTCCACATTTGTCTTAATGCATACTCAATAATCCACGTAAGGGAATCATAGACTGCACATTCACGTACCCATTACCACTGAATGTCCAGCCAATGAGCAGCTCTCCTATGAACCCAGCCTTTAGTGGTGTGGTATCACTGTGTTGTTGATCAGGGTGGGGATGCTGCAGTCAGCTCAGACTCAACATGTCTCCTGTTTGAGTGACGAAACGTTTCTAAATTAACTTCTGATCCAGTTGAACCGATTCACTATTTTAGGAGTCTTTCAACATTCATTAAACCGAATGTCTGATTTGCATAAAGTCCAACTGTAAAGTGTTGAAAGTTAATTTGTGTAAGTGTGTTTGTTTCCCCTATTGATGTATCTTGATCACGCAACATGCCAGTTAATCACTTAATCATCCACAGTCACATTGGCCAGTCTCATTATTTGTTATTATGTCAGACTTCTAGGGTGTCATTTGTCCACAGGTTTGTGACGTCTCAGAGAAACCCAGTCAAAGACCCTCTGATCCTCTGGCTGAATGGAGGCCCGGGCTGTAGCTCACTGGATGGATTCCTGTCTGAGAATGGCCCGTTTCATGTGCGTCTGCTCACTAGCTTTGTCACAATGCCACACTTTACATGTCAGCTACAGAGTATCCGCTATGTACTGTGTATCTTAGTGGTATAATGTTGACAGTTTCAGTGAAGACTGGTTAGGACGTTAACTTCCAATAGGTAATTATAGAATGTGTGCACCAACAGAACAGCAAAATCCCTTATTCTCTAACACCTATTAAAACATTATTTGTTTTTTTATTTTTAATTCTTATTCTTTCTAGTAGGGCACCTTAGCTCAAGAGGTAGGAAGGAGTTGCGGGAGATGACAAGCGCCTGGATGAGTACCTGCGCCATCTCATCAGTGATGAAGGGGTGAATCCTCCTGATCTTATAGTCGAAATCTGCAGGAGCAGATTGTCTAGTAATCCGAAGATTGATGGTTCGATCTGTGGCGCCTGCAGAAAGTGTGTTGAGATGTCTTCGCAAGACACTGAACCCCTAACTGCTTCTTGAGTTCTGCACTGGTTGTGCCCACCACACACTTTTACTTTCTGTTTTCATTGGAGGCCGATGTCCCATAGACCACAGTTGATTCTTTGTTGTTTGGATTTTTTTTAATTTATTTTTTACTTCAGGTTACTTTGGGTGAAAAAGAGCTGAGATTTACATTTGTCTTCCAGCTACACTGTTTCAGAAATGTGTTGCATATAGAGACAAATGTCCACCAGCAGCACACTCGTAAACTGAGCAGATGGAGTATCCATCCATCATCAACCGCTTATCCAAAGTTAGGTTGCAGGGGAACCTATCTATGTGCTCATTGGGGGAAAGGTGGGGAAACACCCAGGATAGGTCACCAGTCCATCACAGGGTAGAGGAGTTAGGGGAACAGTGTCTTGCTCAAGGACACTTCAACGCACATCTGCAGGTGCCAGGATTGAACTCCAATTTTCAGATTACCAGAAAACCATTCAACCCACTGAGCTAGGCTGCCCCAGATGTAGTATGCATGCTACAATTTTGAGGTTGACTTAATTTTATGAATTTTCCAGTGTGAACATACTACATTATCAACAGAATTGATTTGTGCTGTGTATATTGGACACAGGGATTATGTGTGTGCGCGCGTGCGCGTGTGTGTGTGTGTGAGATGGGGGGGGCAGAGGGATAAAATGCTGATATTTTTTTGATTATTATTTTTTCACATCTTCAGGTGAATGATGATGGAGCCACGCTGTACGAGAACAAATATAGCTGGAACAAGATTGCCAATATTCTGTATCTAGAGTCCCCTGCAGGTGTGGGTTATTCCTACTCTGACAGCAAAAATTACACATCCAATGATGACCAGGTGAGTCTGATTTGAGGAGTTTAAAGCATGCGTGGTTGTCATCAACATTTTCTCCATCAAACTATATTGATGCTTTTTCCTTCCCCTCAGGTTGCTGAAGACAATTATCAAGCCCTGCAAAGCTTCTTTCTCAAATTTCCAAACTTCACTGAGAACGACTTTTTCATCATTGGTGAGAGTTATGGTGGGATCTATGTCCCAACACTGAGTCTGCACCTGGCCTTCAGAGCAGCCCATGCCAACTTCAAGGTGAGGCTGCTTTACAATAACCCGGTTGTGACTCAAGTGCCTTGCGCACTGGCTTTACGGACAACATGATTAAAAAGCTGTGCCAGTTTTATAATGTGTGTAGTGCCTCAGATTTGATACCTCTGAGAATGGCTATGATTAAACAGACACCTTCATGAGGGTTTGTTTTAACACTTGGTTGTTGTTTTCAAGGGTTTTGCAGTTGGAAATGGCCTCAGCAGCTGGGCTCTCAATGACCAATCGTTGATCTACTTTGGTTACTACCACGGCCTGTTTGGAGAAGAGTAAGTAACATTTAAAGTCCTACATGATCTGTTTCATGCTGAAAGAATATGTCGGTAAAGCATGTCAACCTAAATTTAAACTTCAATTTTGGTGTTAAAATTCACCGTTTGCTTTGGGAACATGTACACAGCTTTTGTTGTAATGGTGTGAGACATGAAATGGATGCATAAATGAAATTGAAAACATGTTAGAATGTTAATATGCCAGATTTGGCCATCGGGCTAATTCTCATGTTTTCCCAAACAAGTTAGGATTCAATGTCTTGCTCAAGGACACTTTGACATGGTTTCTGCAGGGGTTAGGGATCAAACCACAATTCCTCCAATTACTAGAGCTGACCTATGCTTCCCCTGTATAAATTTATCAATTTATTTATAAATATTAGTATACTACAAGGGCCACGTAGCTCAGGAGGTAGGGTGGTCAATCCCCGGGCCCTGCAGAAAGCATGTCAAAGTGTCCTCAAGTTGATCACTGCTCCTATACAGTTGGATGGGTTAAATGCAAATAACAACATTCCATGTATTTATGTACAATGAAAAATTAAAAAACGTAAAACAGTAATAATAATGATAACCTTCCTCATAGTGAAGGTATTAATCAATTGCTATCTAAAATGAAAACACACCAGATCAAACCACTGGGCCAAGATTCATCATATGTCAAATGTGGACAAATATACAACACGGCAAATCGTCCAAGCATCACAGTCCTGATCACCACGTCGGCACCAATTGCACGTCTCTCGGGTTCGTCCAAGGTCACGTACATAGAAAATAAGGACACCTTGAAGGACATTCATTCAGCAGGAGAAACTAGATGAGAGCACAGCCTACATTATTCAATACCATAGGCTCTAACTATATAATGTCGTCAGCAGAGAACAGTAATTGGTAAACTCATTGAGACAGAAACTCACTTGCCACGTGGTACAGATTTGAATCGCATAATGTAAAATCACTATTTGTAAGTTAAGGCAAAAAGAATAGTCTTAAGTTGACATTCAAAGGAATTAAGACTGTTTGATTTGTCGGATGACAGCAGGCAGGTTATTCCACAAGAAAGGGCCCCGAATAGAAAAGGCTCTGCCACCAGCTGGCTTTCTTTTAACTTTGGACACAAAGAGGAGTTCTGTATTTTAAGATGGTTAATCTGTAAGCTAGGGTTAAGAATGCATGCTCAAGACATGTAAGTTAGGTGGTTAGCTTCTGCATCATTTGACGTGCCTTGCATAATGAGGTGTTCTATGATGGTGGTAAATGGCTTCTTAAAGCAGTGTTTTATTTCTAGATTATGGCGTGACCTCAACACGCACTGCTGTAAAGAGGGAAAATGTAACTTTTACAACTCCAGCGTAGATGCCTGCAGCACCTTGGTATGTACAAACCAAAAGCACCTCAATCAACCACCAGATCTGTTTCTAAATTCATTTTTAATACTCACCTCATAAGTTCACACAAGGAGTACATTCAACTTGGTGTGATGCTCTCCTTAAGACACCAGGGACACACCAATATACACAACACCAAGTGTCTGAGAATATCTACATGAATATCCAGCAATGCAAATCCAAGGCTATGGACTAGACATGAATTGAGTAATGCAATAGGAAAAGAAAAAAACTAAATATTTCTATTAGAACATCTATAGACAGGCTCTCCACAGATTCTAAATAGACTGGAAATTGAACTGTATAACTGATATGAATCATCTCCTTCTTTTTCCCTCTCAGGTTAACGTTTGTTTCCATATCGTTTACCAAAGTGGCCTCAACGAGTATGCGCTTTACTTGAATTGCGAGGGTGGCATAACATCTCACAAGGGCTACGAGAGGAGCATGAGCCATCTGTTCAAGAATTACAGGAAGCACTGGCAGAGCCACGGGATGGACATTACCCTCAACAACCCCACGGTATGGGTTTCCTCTTGTACTCGGACTGTTACCAGCCTCCTTTTGGTTTTGTTTCCCCTGTCGGGAGCTGACGTGATTTGTGTTCATATTGTCTCTTTTCAAGTTTGCAAATCTAGCTTTAGCCACCATGTCTCTCGATGGAGTTCCGCTCTGCCTCAACAGCACAGCTCAGATAAATTGGCTGAACCGAGCAGACGTGAGGAAAGCCCTGCATATTCCAGACATACTACCATCGTGGACACTCTGCAGGTAGAACACACACACACGTATGAAGCCGTCATCACAACGGTCATCCAGTGTTAGATTTATGCCGCTGCAGTTTTAATTGTAGACTACTGCTTCATGCATGAAGGGAATGAGGTGTAGTGAAATCAAAAGTATTACGTGACGTATACTAAACAATGACATTTTGAAGCAAACGGTTACAGATAAGCTTCAAACCTCTTTGAGGGATGAAAACCATTGGAACAGTATTTCACTGGGAATCCTTACATTACAGGTATTTAGCAGACACTCTTATCCAGGGCGACGTACATCAAGTGAGCAGTTAGGGGTTCAGTGTCATGCTCAAGGACACCTTGACATGCTATGTGCAGGACCGGGGATTGATCCTATAACCTTCCGATTGCCAGACGACCGCTCTACCCACTGAGCTATGCCTAAAAGGAAAGGATCATATATATATTTTTAAATTTTACTGTACTGGAACAGTACTGTTCATTTGGAATTCTAGATGTGTGTGAAAATGTACTTGGCTAATGAAGTTTATCTACCTGTGAAATGCTTCCATCATCATCCATGCAGGGGCAGCATAGTTTAGGAGGTAGAGTGGTCCTTTAGTAATAGAAAAATTGGTGGTTCAATCCCTGGCCCCCACAGAAAGTGTGTCAAAGTGTCCTTGAGCAAGAGCCTGAACCCCTAATTGTGCAAGCCTTGTGATGGAATGGTTATCTGTCAAGGATGATTTCCCCACCATTATCCCGGTGAGCACTGGGATAGCCTCCAGCATGACTCTGTGACCGGACTTTGGATAAGCTGTTGATGATGGATAAACATTTAAATAATGTATGCATTAAAAGTGAACTTGAAAGAGAAACTCGTTGATTTTTAGCTTATGCAATATCGGTTTCATGATTAATGTGATGGAGAAATAAGATTCTGCGACATAGCTCCAGATAAGTAGTTGATGATGGATGGTGAGAAATAAGGTGATTTGAATGTATTGCATCAGAGCCTTACAATATTCCTTATGAACTTCTATTCTGTCTTTTCCTACTCAATCTTTTTTTTTCCAGCATGGAAAATCACTCTGCGTCACTGCCTCTGTAGTAAAAGACTAATTTCATTCATTCATCATGAGCCACTTATCTGAAGGTGGGTCATGGAGTCGCAGGAATCTATCCCAGCATTCATTGGGCTAAAGGTGGAGAAACACCCTGGACAGGTCACCATTGCAGGGTTTGAGCATGGGCGGTGTCAGTGTCTTGCTCAAGGACAGTTTGACACATTTTCTAAAGGAGCTGAGAATCAAACCACCAATCCTGTTATTTCTAGATGACTGCCCTACCTTCTGAGCAATGCTGCCCCTTTATAATGTTGACTGAAATTCCACCTGAGGAACACTGTGTTGGGGCGGAACACGAGAACATTGGGGATACTGATGAAAACTGGTCAGATTAGAAGTCTTTGAAATTACTAAATGGAAAAAATATATTGGTGGTTGTTTTTTCTACAACTATAATGCTACTTTTCAGTTTCATGTATTCTGAAGTGTGATCTCAAAGAAACTGAATCAATTCAGGTTTCCATTTAGAAAAAAGGGACTTTGTTTGCTTGGTGTCTCGGCCATGCTCATGATTATGATGATTTCTTATTTCAGTGACGAGGTTGGAGAACAGTACACCAGCCTCTACGCAACCATGAGAGAGATTTATTTGAAGCTGTTGTCTGTGGGCATCCGGGTTTTGGTTTACAATGGAGACACAGACATGTCCTGCAACTTCCTGGGTGACCAGTGGTTTGTGGAAGACCTCGGGCAGACTGTAAGATCCATTAATTGTGTAGAGTTCATTAAAACTGTACTTTATTCAAGAATCAAATAAATCCTGACATGATTGTTGATCTCAATGTCTTCATCTTCTGCACCCAGGCCACCACCAAGTACCAGCACTGGCTATTTAATGACCAGGTCGCTGGTTTCTACCAGGAGTTTGGAAACATCACCTTTCTGACAGTGAAGGTAATCAATGACATCTCCAACTGATCTGCACATATCTGAAGTAAACCCCACATTGATAGAGTAATGATAGAATGTCCACTAAGGGTTAAAGCTAACTGAAGTCCCACAGCAACCATACTGCTACTCATTTAAACGGTTAACTGTCTCGGGCTTCTACTGGTGTTGCACCAACATCTGTGACCTTGCCAGAATTATTTTTTGGCCTGGTTTGTAAAACGGACAATTTCATAAAGGCAGTTCGATGATCAGGTCCAGACAAAGCAAGAGACCCATTTTACATGTCATGAGTAGTTCTCATATTGTGGGGTGGACACAGATTTGGATGGAGCTTGGGGTATTAAGGCCAGATGTCCTTTGTGATGCCCTATAACGGGTTTGAACCCACAGCCTTTGGCTTATCACTTCCTGAAATGCAAACTAAGACTGAGCTACCGTGACCCCCCACCCCCACCCCTTAGGTCCAGGCAAAGGAATAGATGGTAAAAATCAGTTTGCATTTGGTGGAAATTAGGTTAAATGTAGACATTGGTTTGCTGTGGTTAAGTTTAGGATAAACATTTGGAGGTGGGTGCAACGGTGTGTTTTGAGGCCAGGTCTTTATCTGAGGGGTCACAGGTTTTGGTCCAACAGGCTAGTGACTGACTAAGATTATACCCTGTGGTTGTTACACTAGGTTTAATGAATGAGGCAAAACTGCACAGATGATAATTTATCAGGTTTATAGTTGAAATTGTTTTTAATATCAGTAGTTAACTGATGTTGAGAAAATTGATGATCACAACTTGCAATAAACTGTATTATGGACAGCAGGAATGCTTACCAAGCATAACATTGCTAGCAACATTGGTCCTTTTCTGGCATGATCTTTTAAAACGAGACCAGATCATATCATACATTTAGAATTGGAAGTTACTGTAAACGGTCGTGTGTTCCAGGGCGCGGGTCATATGGTTCCACAGTGGGCTCCGGGACCGGCGTTCCACATGTTCCAGTCCTTCATTACAAATGGTTCCTACTGAGCCCGCTTGCTGTCTGCAGTAGAGTCGCGGTGGGGATGACGGTTCACTTTTCTCAGGGAAAAGAGGAGGACATGCTTTCATTGGGCAATTTTTTTCTACCGAGGTCAAAGGTCAGTTGGATGTGCCTTGACTGAATGACATCCTTGTAAAATTACTTTGACTTGGTCATTTTTCTGCTCTCCCACAACTTAAAATGTGTCTCAACTGACCTGCACTTTATATTTTTTCTAGTGGCCTTTTCTAATTAAACATGGATTCACTCACATCTCTTGACTTTAATTTATTGGAACATCACAGTTATTGTTACACATGGAGTCCAGTAAACCTTTTAGTCCAAAGTCACTGTTTAGCATGACATTCATGACTTACAAAATACAAAAAAAGTCTCATGCTGCCAAAACACATGGAAACATCAACACGTCCCTAGTTTTCAATGAGACCACATTGAAAACTGTCACATACAACAGTCTGCTTTGCATTACAGTGCTGGAACTCTGTAATATGATGATTAGATGAGGTTAAAAAAAATCTGTCTTTCCCTTTTTCTCTAGTTTGATACCTACTGGAGCTGCTCAGTATAAGACCATAGAAACATGGGATATTCTCCCAATTGTCTGAGAAGATGAAGCCTTGTAGCTTAATGGCATGCATATAGATGAGAGCTCCTTGTTTTGTCAGATATCGTCTCAACTCCTTCATTCCTGATTGTGGAATGATTTGTGAGATAGTCATGAATATGAAAAATCCCTTTTCCCCAAACATGGGCACAGAAATGGTTTCAACAGCTCTGGAATCTGATTCGGATCCCTAAATACACTCATCACTTAGACGAGCATGTT
Organism: Regalecus glesne; assembly: GCA_900302585.1. Taxonomy (NCBI): domain Eukaryota; kingdom Metazoa; phylum Chordata; class Actinopteri; order Lampriformes; family Regalecidae; genus Regalecus; species Regalecus glesne. The sequence continues at coordinate 12,261 of OMLC01042126.1, forward strand.
GCTGATTATAGACAAATGCATATAATTACAATTGATACAGGGATTTGGCTGTAAGCTAGAAAAAACGGTCATGAGAGGGCATGACAGCAGGTCTGTAACCTTTTCAAACAATTTTTTGGTGTTGCGGCGAATGGGATGGAGGCAATTAAACTTGTCCTAGACAGCAAAATAGCTCTGCGTTGAAAACCAGAAGAAGTCCAAAGGGGAAATTCCGGCTTGGGTCCTTTTTCCAAGTATAAGACACACTGGATACATCCGTTTCGTCTTCCCTCACCAGGAAGTAAAAGTCTTTCACATCAACCATGTTGGACTAACATGTTAAAATTAGATAAAGTGAATGATTTTTTTCATTTAGTCCCTTGTTTTGTTTAGAAATCACAATTCAGTTTGCACATGACCTTGGTTATTATGACCATCATGAATTGGTGTCGATGCTGTATAAGTTAAAATGTGTCTGAGAATTGGGCCAAACGGTCACATGAGTAAAATGTCAGTTAAGCTGACAATTTCCTTATTCACAGAAAAATCAAACTCTGCCGAGGTAAAAAGGTCCAACATCAAACCAGTGCTCAACCTAAAATAAGGCAATGTTACACATCCGTGATGTTAAAAATAAAAAAAAACTAACAAAAATGATGGCACAAACATTTCTATTAGACTTTCCCTTGAATGCGGCTCCTCAGTTTTTGCAAACAGAGGTGTGTTAATGTCCAACAGTGGCACAGAGCTAGCGGGTACACAGTAATGTGGAAAACTGCTTTCACTGAAGGAATCTGTTTAGAAACGCTAAAACGTGCAAATTCAGACTGAAAACTGTAAAATATCCCTCATCTGTAATCAGTCCGTTCAACTAGACACCAGTTCCAGGCTGGAGAGGACAAGAACCATGCAAAGTCAAACCTCAAAGTAAAAATTAAAGTGAATGTTGCGAGGTGTTTTCTCCACTTGGTCTTTCATTGGTTAAAAGTAGCAGCACAGAATCTGATTCTGATGTATTACCCTTCTGTCATCAGCGGTGAGGAGTCTTTAGCTGTTTACATCTTGGTATATGGAGTTGGTGGTAGTCAGCCCAAAGATGAATGCTCCCGTGGTAACCATCACAACACCATAGGACACCATCCCGTACCAGCTGGAGGTCAAGAGGATCACAATTACACAAGAAAGGAACTTAACGGATTCTGAAACAAAATCAATCCATCCATCGTCAACAACTTAACCAAATTGAGGTCACAGAGTCATGCTGGAGCCTATCCCAGCACTCATTGGACAAAAGGTGGGGACATACCCTGGAGAGGTCCCCATTCCAGCTGAAGGCTTGAGCAGTTAAGGGTTTGGTGTTTCCCTCAAGGATATTTTGACACCCTTTCTGCAGGATCCAGGGATTGAACCAACAATCTTCCAATTACTAGGCTGCTCCTACCTCCTGAGCTATGCTACCCCAAAAACCAAATCATTGGATGAAACGATCCTAAAATAAAGTGTTTCCGTTTACCTGGCAGTCCGGCTCTCTGTCTCAGACAGCTTGGCCTGGATCAGACACAGTCCTGTTGATGAGAAAGCGGACAAGGGTGTTGTGATGATATTATAGTTAACATACAGTGGGGAAAACAAGTATTTCACCCCCTGCAGATTGTTTGAGTTTTCCCCCTTACAAAAAAATGAATGGTCAATACTTTCCATGGTAGGTTCATCTTAACAGTGAGAGACAATATCAGAACAAATATTAATAATAATGGGTTGGGTGTTCCACCATGACGATGACCCAAAACATATGGCCAAGGGAACAAAGGAGTGGCTCAAGAACAAGCACGTTAAGGTCATGGAGTGGCCTTGTCAGTCTTTGGACATTAATCCTATGGAGAATGTGGAGGGAGCTGAAGCCTCGAGTTGCTAGCGACAACCTACAAACCTTAAGGATTCGGAGAGGATCTGCAAAGGGAATGGGCCAAAATCTCTCCTGGGATCCGTGTAAACCTGGTGGCCAACTACAAGAAACGTTTGACTGCTGTGCTTGCCAACAAGGGTTTCTCCACTAAGTACGGAGTCATGTTTGGCTAGGAGGTGAAATACTTATTTTCCTCAATAAAACACAAATAAATGTTTAAAACTCATATACTGGGATTTTCTGTTATTAAAAAAAATATTTTGTCTTGCGCTGCTAAGATGAATCTGCCATGAAAAGTATAGACCGTTCATTTATTTGTAAGAGGCCAAAGTCAGAAAATCAGCTTGGGATGAAATACTTATTTTCCCCACTGTATGGAAGCTAGTCCCGGCTGATGTGGAACTATAGTCAAGATAATTCACATTATTGATATCACTTTCTGCTTACTTGTACAGAAATACCATGTTTAAAAATGCAGCTGAGGTTCATCACATTGAACTGTTGGGTAAAGTAGGGTATCAAGCCAAAACTACCTTTCAAAGTCATACTACCTTTGGACTGTTTTAAGTGCCTTCTAAAAACCAATCTTTTTAGGTAAGCCTTTGTATCAACCTGTTGTAGTTGGTTTGAGCTTGGTCTGTTTCTTTCGGTGTCACGTTTAATTTGTATTTTATTCATGTCGTCTTTTACTCTTAGTATTCATGATTGTATGTAAAGCTCTTTGTAACTGGTTTCAACAGTGTTCTATAAACTTTTGATGCACACAACCTTTAAATATTCCACAAGTTGTTTTGTGAGAAATTTTAGTTAATCATCTCATTAATATAAAAAAAATAATCACATCCATCATCAACTATTTATCCAAAGTCAAGTCATGGAGTCATTGGAATAGGTTTCAGCATGACTCCACGACTGAACTTTGGATTGACGATGGATGGTCTTATCAATTTGGACATTGTGTCAATATGATATCATTGAAAGATGATACCTGATGATGGACTTGATGCCCAGACCTTAGAGAGACTTGAAAATAAAATAAGAGAGAAACAGTAAATGACCATGATGGTACCTGGGAAGACGAAGATGAAACATGCAGCTAGTCCCCCAATGAGTGAAATGACCCGGCCAATATCCGGGATGAAGAGAGCGAGGATGAGCGTGACCCAGAACCACACCAGCGTCTGCAGGATCCGCCGCCTCTGCTCACGCCGCACACACACCTCCACCTGCTCGCCGTGGAGACGGAGCCACAGACCCTCCACTACGGCCCTGCACCGGAACAACAAGAATTTGAGACAGACTGCATCAAGTTCACCTTAACAGAACAGACCCATGGTCATCCATCCATCGTTAACTGTTTATCCGATGGCAGATTGTGGAGGTAGCAGTTCCAGCCAAAGACCCCAAACCTCCCTTTCCCTGACCTCCTCAGCCAGCTCTGACTGGGGGGGGGTCCTAAAGTGTTCCCAGGCATGTGTGGTGATATAATCCCACCATCTGGTCCTCAGTCTACCCTGTGGCCTCCTCACAGCTAGATGTGCCTGGAAAACCTCACCAGGAGTCACTATTAGTCCCCATGTTGTGGGGTTGGACCTGAACTTTGGGAATTAAGGCCGGGTTGCTCTTCCTGATGCCCCACAGTGTGTTTGAACCAGCTCATCAGTTCCCAAAGTGCATGCTCTGCCACTGAGCTACCAAGGTTTGTGGAGAGTTACTACCTCCACTGCCTTTTTTAATTTTATTTTATTCTCTTAAAGGCACTTTAACAAAAATGAAGGCCAACCGCAATCAAACATTGGGACAGGTTCCTAGATGTCATCTCAGAAGATTAACCATTTGGACTGCGGTCTGCCATATATCACAAAATGCTCTGACAAAGACCAACGGATCCAAAACCTTTAACTCATGGCATAAAAATCTGCGTAAAAAACAGAGAACAAATCTATTAGCAAAATAAGCCAACCACAACCACATTCTGGCACTAATACCTCCCCCTTTTATCTGTCACTGAGCAATGTGTCCCACAACTTTTCAGTCTTGATGACTGATTTTGATGTTGAGCATCTTTGAACAAACATTCTAGATGAACCTGTGAAGGCTGATAACAGAAAGGGCTCTCGGCATTTACAGAAGTATATTGTGACTGCGTGTTACCTGCCACAGAAGTGCAGAATGGGATAGGAGGTGACAACACAGATGACAATGAATGCTCGTGCAATGGCCACAGCAATGTCGTCAAGGGGATAGGACATCAACACATCCTGACTGACATCTGATCCAAAGGACAGGAAACCGCAAACACCTGAGGAGCACAGAGCGAACCATTAGGAGAACTTTGGAGAGACGAATGAGGGAATTGCAGTGAGCTGACTTAAAATCTAGGTTCTGTGATTAGTGAATTAACCAGCTACTCCATTTACACAAGCAGGGCCACAATGTCTCCATGCATGCTCAATAATCCAGGTGAGGGAATCACAATCCTCGATAGGGAGGAACGCTGGTTTGAAAGGGGGGTGAAGGAGGCCATTTATGTGAAGAGGGAACGACCATCTTTGAATAGGGGAGGTGGCCTGAGAGTACATCTATCGGCGTCTTACAATGCCGTGATGGCAGATATTCCTCAGTCCTCTGTGAATGGTGCTCATTACCACTGAATGTGAAGTTATTGACCAGCTCTTATAGGAACCCAGCCTATTGTTGTGTGGTATCTATGTACTGTTTATAAGGGGGGGGTGCTGCAGTCAGCTCAGACTGAAGATGTCTCCTGTTTGAGGGACAAAATATTTCTGAATAAACTTCTGATCCAGTTGAACTGATTCACCTTTTTAAGCAGGGCCACGGTAATTCTAGTCTCTTCATGCAACTTCTGGAATCAGAATTCAGGTTCGTTTGCAACAGACTGGATTTCAGCTAGGCCCATGCCTTACAATGAAATGTGAGCTCTCTGGTCACACTGCAGCAGCTCGGGTTTCATTATCCCATGCAGTACGCAAATTAACCGGCTAAATGGCACTCAGTGTTGTGAGGTTGTGCTTCTTTCTGTTATTCAACCATTGACGAATAGAGGTCAGGCCCATTTGGATGACTGCCTGCTTCCTGAAAACAAATGCACAGGCCTGTGGCTCCAAAAACAAACACTTGTAGTTGTTAGTTCAGTGACTGCCTGCCCTGTCCATGGTGCTGAATCAGCAGAGGTTTTGTCCTCAATAGGCTATTTTAGTGGCTAAACCACAGATTGGAACTCGGTGTAAACGAAATCTGATTTGCGAGCCTCCAGACCTGTCGCTTAATGCAGCCCAGCGTGATCATATTCAAAAATGGATGTAAGTTGATTGAAACGGAAATGGCTTATTATTAACAAACCATAGACCATAGGTCCTGAACTTTATGAAGGTTGAGGCCTTCATATCCTCAGTTATCCTGCCTGGGGTAGGATAACTGAGGGGATAATTTCTTGTTTCCAGCTTCCCCCAAGTCACTGCGTATGAAATGATCTGCCAAGTCAAACAACTTCCAAGCATCCCCCTCCATTCACAACACAACATGAACTTCATGTCATGGACTTTGGCCGGGTGTTGAAAAATGTGCATCTTGATGACTACGTCTGCCTGCAGGTCTCTTCTCCTCGACAGGTTTAACAGAAGCTCTAAATACCCATTCAGCACACTGCCAAGGGACCTGTTTTCTTTAGGAGTGGTTCCATGTTGTGTGTGGAGGAGAGCGAGTCATACAGCAAATATGTCTTCTGGTGGAATCGCAAAGATACACATCAAACCCACCTGTGCCCGTGTAAACAAAGAGACAGATGATCATGCTGAAAGTCACCACGAGTCCCCATGGCTTCAGGTCACTCCTGTTCATGCTGTTGAAGACAGGCACACTGCTGACATGGCACTGCGTGGCGGGTGGACAGAGAGAGAGAGTGGGCAGGAAGGTGAATCCATACCTTTAACAAAGTGAGAGTGATCACAAAAGGCAAAGCACTGAATGACTTCAAATGATAGGAAGTGGAGAGATACCTGGAAACCAAAGCAGATGGTGGGCATGGCATTGAACACTGCCGTCCAGGACGATGCACTGCAACAAAGAGGGTGTTTCAACAACTGTGCAGGTGTTTTATGTCTCAGCGAGTTGCTAAAAAAAGATGAAACGCTGTCTAACAAGGGTCGCGGAGGCCATGTACCAGGACACTAGGGCTGTAAACCACTTTGAGGAATAAAGAGCTCACCTCGTGGGGACGTATCCTGGAGGCATCTCTTTGTTGGGCCATATGTACTTGACGATTATTATAATGGTGACATACCAAGTACCCATGACACTCAAAGCACTGTAGCAGAAAACAGAAGAACAGCACATCAACAGTCTCCTCTATTAGTGTGGGAAAAACTGCTCGACCACTGAGGGTACATGGAATCTAAAACGATGCGTACCTGGCGTACTTCTGGAAGCCGATCTCTTTGGGTATGGAGAGTGGTAGAATGACCAGGACTGCAGTAAGAATAATGGTGAACTTGCGGTCAAGGTACCAGTGGCCTTTAGCCGGTCCGTCTGTTTCTTGAGCTACAGCAGCGATCACTAAACACCAGGTGAAGAGGAAGTCAGCCATGAGGAGAGATCCCAGACAGCTGAATCTGGACACAGGGTGAAGTGGGAGAAACGCTTCATCGCTCATCTAAGTGACTTCAAACGTGTTGGCTCTCCTATGCTGCGCCATCTTCTTAGCTAGCGTCTGTTTGGTCTCCCCGATGTACAAGTCACTGCAGTCCTCCTGGCATTTAACAGCGTACACTACGTTACTCTGTTTGTGCCGGGGGACCCGATCCTTGGGGTGGACCAACTTTTGCCGCAGTGTGTTCAGGGGTTTGAAAGGATCTGAGACACAGTGTTTGGAAAATACACATTTCACCTATTCTGAAACTCCCACCGAATCACCGATGGTTTATGCTTAGGCAGCTTTTGTCCTCCTCTCTTCACTCAGCGTCATCTTACAATGCTGTGATTGCAACCATTTCCCAATCCTCTGTCAATAATACTCATTACCATTGTAAGTCTAGTTAATTGCCACAGCAATTTGCATATGACCCTGATCATTGGTTTGGTTGTTCTGCAACTGTGTTATTCATAAGGATGGTAATGTCTGTGGTCAGTTGAGACTGAAGTGGTCACTTGAAAGAGTGATGAACCATTTCTCCCACTAAACGTTGTGTCCAGATAAACCGATTCAACTTTCTCTGGGATTCCCTTAATTTGATTATTGAGCATGCATCAAGACAATGAGGGAGAAAATGTCAGGCATGGATTCCAAAGAGAGCTCTACAACACAACATTGACTACACGACAAGGATGAGATTAGAGCATTAGAATAACTGAAGTGGCTACAAATGAGAGAAAGAGAGGGATCGCAGACAGCAAAGACGTCTACACTGTCAGCATGTCACTACACCAAAATGCACCAATGGGTCACGGCTACACAATGTGAAAGGGCGACAGAACAGAGCGGAATCAACCATGACCTAGTCCAGGATGACAGTGTCAATACCTCCGCAGTGATCAATAATATTGTTGATTAAACGAAGATCATGGATTGAAAAACGCTTGACTGGAGCAAAAACAAACAGACAAGTATTGACCCACAGAATACCTTTGAATTGAGCCAATTGAATCAGAGTTTACTCAGACAACATTAGAGGATTTGGCCTCTCCAACACTACTCTGCACCAATTTCTAGCTCTGTAGTGTTGGGGACTCATAGGGAGCCAGCTAGAAAAGTTTTAAGAGGTCAAAATACAAGAAGAACTTTGTCATCATGCAAGCACAATGAAAATGCAATTGTCTTCAAAAGGATCTTCGCCGGTGTTGTAAAATGTCTTAAAATCTTATCATAGCCTACTTTGTTTGACATATGACAACGAACATGCTCAGCTAAATCCAGTATGCAAACCAATGCTCCAGCATATTAAACAGGCCTAAATAAGTCAAGAAAAATAAAATATTTTATACTCAGGAGGTACTGGCACAACATTTAGTTGTGTGTGTGAGTTCTAATATTTCACTGCATAATCAGTAAAAAGCTGTAACCATGGTTTCCTTTATGCCCATCCATCTAAAACTGGTAATCTTGTTTCTTTTTCATATAAATGAGTGTCTGTTTCATTTCTATCACAAACGATGATGAAACAATGACTCAGCTCACTCTCAGTTTATGAAAGTGTCTTGATGTGGGTGGTACAGCTCAGTGGGTTGAGCGGCCGTAAGGTAATTGGTAGGTTACAAGTTCGAGCCCCAGTCCTGTTAAAAGCATGTCGAGGTGTCCTTGGGCAAGACACTGAAGCCCTAACTGCTCCCCAAGTGCCGTATGGTGGCAGCTCACTGCTCCTATACAATAGGATGGGTTCAAATGCAGAGAAATCCAAATTTCCCCTTGTGGGACTGATAAGATAATCTATTATTATTATTATTATTATTATTATTATTATTATTGTTATTATTGTTATTATGCACATTCAATCCAGGTAAGGAAATCAGGCCAGGACTCCACAGTCTCCACCATCTACAGGCTAGTGGCCACTCTTTTAAGGATGAGGATATTCACACCGTTTATAGGGAGGAACACTGGTTTGAAAGGGGCCATTTATATGAAGAGGAAACGACTATCCTTTAACCGAGGGGAAGTGAGAGTACATCTGTCACTATCTTAAAATGCTGTGATTGCAACTATTCTCCAATCCTCATTTCCACTGAAAGTCCAGTCAATGACTAACTCGCATGTGAAATCATGTTTGTTTTCGGTCGTTATGCAATTGTATAATTTATAAGGCTGGGGATGCCTAGTCAGCTCAGACTGAAGATGTCACCTGTATGAGTGATGCAATGTTTCTCTCAGTAAATGCTGTATCTAGAAGAACTGATAAATGTGGGCTAGAAAAGAAGTAGAATCAGGTTGGGCTATCAGTACTATGACAATGTAAAAATACTCACAGCGATCCAACTGGTCACCAATGACAATGAAGAAAGCTATACATGTTCCGAAGGTGTAGACTGCAATGGCTACTTCACATATGACCCCAGTGACCTTCCCACAAGAGGCCCTGACAACCTCTTGGTAGGTGCTTTCATTGCTGGCCTGGTTGCAGTGAAAAGGAGGAACAGCAGAGATTGTGCTTAACAAAACTACTACTGCAAGACTCAATAGATTTTTAGAGGCTAGAAGGGGAAAATTGAACAAGTACACACAAGAATAAGGATAACATGGCTCCTCAACCAACACTGACCTTTGAGCAGTAGCCCAGGATCACAAGCCCACTGATAATGAAGGTCAACATGAACTAAAACACAAAGAAAAAACAGGAAGCTTTACAAAGGGATTTCCTGCCAACATCTCCGTCAGCACCACTAGCATGATGTGGGTGCTGATATACTGTCTGGGCTGAGAATATCCTGCATGCAGCAGGGATAGTAACTGTATTCTAAGTGACTAGCTCACTGGGATTTCCTCACCAACTGAAGTATCACTCCCGCAGTTACTCCTCCCGCCATACTGAAGGCTGCTGGGAAATTGAGTAGTCCTGCTCCAAGCGCTGCATTCACAACAATGAACACAGCAGCAACAGATGACACTCCTCCATTCCTCCTCCTGTCTAATTCCAAGTTCCTGATGGAGTCCACGCTGGGGCTCTGCAGCAGCCAGGCCCTCTCTCCCGAGTCATCGCTCCCCACTGCACCCCAATCTCTCACATCCGTGTTGATAGCCATGGGCTTATGGACCACACTTTAGAAAATGTTTTCAAAAGCCACAGAATCACTTTTCAACCCCTTCCCCCCAGGATCTGAGAGGAGGACAACTGGAGTGCTCGGTCCGGGTGAAGGGTCAAGGAGTCACGCTGCAGTTGAAATTTTGAGTGCGTTGTCCAAATTCCAGGACACCAGGAGTCAGCTGAGTCCAACACGTTATCACCAGGATAAATATGAGCATAGCCGCCTGCTGAGCAACCTGGGGAGAAAAAAAGTGTCCATGTAAGGGATTTGGCACTGACTGGAAAACAAACTGATAATACAATTGAGTAAAGTTAACAATGTAAACTAGAAGACTGTCGTCAGCATTTCATATTTTGTAGAATGGATATCAAGTAAAGGAAGATACTTCTTTTGACAAATACCACAGCACTTCCAGTGGTAGAGGTCCACACATGACAGGATTGCTCCCCACATTGTGGGAATAGACAAGGATTTAGATGGAGTTTAGATGGGGATTAAGGCTGGATGCCCTTCTTGATGCTCTGTGGTGTGTTCAAACCCACAGCGTCTGGCTTGTCAGTTCCTGGAGTATACACTCTACCACTAAGCTTCCACGGCCCATAATAATAATAATAATAATAATAATAATAATAATAATAATAATCTCCTTTACAGGGACAGTGCATATTAATTAACATTTAGAATGTAAATACGACAGATGTAGCTACCAGGCTCCTTTTTCATCCGTTGTCTCCAGCAATTAAAGGTTTACTGTCTTGCTCAAGAACACTTCAACACGCTTTCTGAAGGATTCGGATATCGAACCACCAATCATCCGATTACTTGACGACCACCCTCCCACCCCCTTCATATTAAAAGACTAAATTAATCTACATTTTATTTTAATAGATACTACATTAAACAGCGTAAATATTAACAAAAAATAATGTAAGCCTTTTGATCCCATCCCTTATGTTGAAAAGTAACCTCATACCATGCTAACGACGGTACGTCTGACGGTATAAACCATCCAGATCTGTTATTTCTTCCCTGTCACTGAAAACTAGCAAACGCAAATGGTATGAATCACGGTATCATTACGTGCTAACTAGAATAACACAGAAGTCATATGTATGCAGTTAATTACATTAGTGTTGATGTTTCTATGTTGTCTTGGCAATAAAATACACAGCGATCCTGGTTCCGAACCGTCCTGCCTGTCTCATCCCGGAGCTAGCGTGACTAGAGCCCTGGATGAACCCACCGGCTAAACAGTCCTCCTCACACGAACTTCACCAGCCTTATGTTGTTGTGAATAAGTATTTGTTGGTTACCATTCCTTATCATTCTCGTCCATTCCTTTGCTGTAAAATATAAAATCCCAAATTACAGAGAACAGCATTCATATTTACCTTGTGCAGCTCCTCCACGACTGAAGCACTGCGCTGATTGGCGGCCTGAGTGAGCAAACAGTCACATGACTGCTCTCCTCACGTGACTGACGGTGTTTTCTGTTGCGTTTATTATGAATTCATGACTTCTGTAATAATGTAAAGTTTGAGAAATATATCTTACTTATCCGCGTATTAACAATTAGATTTAAGATACACCTTCTGTGTTCTCACACTAGACAATCAATCTAAACTGAATACGCAGTGTGGCGTGACAGTGTAGTCACATGGATATGACATCATGGCGTAGGGAGGTGGATTTTGTAGTTTTTATTTGACCATCTGATGTCCAGCAGGACTCCTCAAGGTCTGGACTGGACGTCGAGACAGTCTTGATCAGGTCCATACCTCGTATTTTCCTTACAGTAGGTTTTGTGAAGTGTAATGTCTTGTCCTTATTTTTCGTGTGTTGGGTTTCGCGGAACGTAACGTGTAGCTGTGACCCTGAGGAACGCTTGCTTTACAATATCACGTCACCTGGTTCCCTCTCTGTTCCGCCCCGCTCCCAGTGTGGTGGCTCTGAGCCCCGCCCTCCTAGAAACGCAGAGGTCAAACAAGCAACACCATGAACGACAGTGACGAGCCGGTACCAGTAGGGGACAAATGTTGTGTGTATGTTGTGACTATCTTTACGGTCATAACTTGAATACGTGTAGCTTAAAAGTTGCAAGTGAGATGATTACATATCGACTCATAATCAGCAGGTATCCCGGACCTCTGATATTGAATAGATAAGGATAGGATAAGGACCTTTGACTGACAAGTCAGGGAACCCCTGGTTGACATGACTGGATGACTGGCCGGAGTAGTTTATGTCTTTTTATATGTACAGAGAGGTTGATGCTAAAACTCAGCAGCACGGTGTGGATGTATGGTGAGGAGAAAGTAGCTGCGCAAGAAGACAGGAGGTGGCGGTGTTAAAGATCCTGAGATTTACATACTTACATACATACATAGCAGTTGATCCACCTTCTGTAGTTGCGAGTGAAGTTCTCATGTGAAAATGGTGACAGAAAGAGGTAAAGGAAAGTAACATGCCAGGTCATTTCTATAACCATTTTATTCTTGGTTCAGAGTAAGGTACATGACCAACGCTGAAAAGTAGAATGACAGAATATTGAAAATTGTGACCTGATGCCAAGTTGGAACCATGAATAAAAAGGGAAAAAAATCCCAGACAATACTCCAATAATGACATCTGTATCTTCTATTCCACAGTGCCAGTAATTTATCAGCAGCACTTCCATTTATATAACCGACCACGGAGCTTTGGGTGTTTTATTTTTCCCCCAAACACAGACATTTGTACTTATTTCAAACGATGTCCTGTTAAGAAAATGGTCGAGACAAGTAAGGGCCTGTGACCCGAACAAAATGAAGTGGCTTGAATTCTGATTGCAGGAAATAGATAATCTATCCATGATGAGATGAATGATCCGCTGTGGCAACCCCAACAGAAGCAGCCAAAAGTAGTACTAGTAGTAGTATCCATGCTTCTTAGTTTGTTTAACTCCTATGATTCTTCTGCTCATGTTGTAAAGGACATTTGAGATGACCGGCTGAAGAACTGGTTGCAACTAAGAATACTGGGCTGCATGAAAGCAAATCTCATGACGCATATTTCCTACAATGAGAATACCAAACAGGATGGAGGACCAAGAAACTGCCAAGCCAAAGCAATAGAAAAAACAAACACACGGATAAACCAAGTAGTTTAGATTAGTGGCCACTGATTTTGACTGATGGTTAATTGAGTGGGGCTGAATGATAAGGTCCTGTGCATACAAAGGGTGATGGTCCATCTCTTGAAACTCAAACAGTGCCTTATCTTAAAGTGCAACAAGACTTCTCCACAATTATATCAGTTTGAAAAAAAAACACCTCACTTCCGATGCTTTTGCTACAGACAAACATGCAGCAACATGTTTTAAGTAAAAATCACGTTTTAAAGAACAGAACAAAATCAACTCGGTTGCTTTTTTTTCACCCCACATTCTAAAGAGAGTCTACAGCAGACGGACCACGTTTCAGAAAAACTCAAAGCTTACATCCAATTACACATAATAAATAGAACAGGTAGACATTTGCTGACCAGTCAGCCTTGTGTAAATCTTGACGTTGTACTACCTGACAGGCTTGTCTGTCAACTGGGGGTAAAAAAGGGCAGTGGAAAAGAAATTGTTTGATATCCCTAACTGCTATTAGAAATTCAGGTTTACCTTCCACTCAAGATGAAATCAAAATGCAAACAATCAATCATCCGGCCCTTTCCTGGGGTGGAATGGAGGGTACAGGGAGAGGGAAATGAAAGCTGTAGCTCCTTTTTAACATTTACTGCTTGGATTTTAATGGCTCTCCCACTGGGATCCTCTCTACTTGGTGACAGTGTGGATTCCTTGTGCCAGGTATCCAACGTTACCAGAGGTAACACCAGCCATGGAAATCCTACCGTCCTTGGTCATGTACACAGAGAACTCCTTAGTCAGACGCTCCACCTGCAGATGGAAATGTAAATGGACTTGTTCTTATATAGCCCTTTTCTAGTCTGGCAACCACTCAAATGCAATTAATGCATCACATTTACTGAGCTACATGGTGGGATACAAATCCACAATTCCTGACATAAGTCAAGATCAACATTAGCAGAACCACCCCAGACTCAGTCACCATCCAAAGAGAGAGATCTAAGCCATCTCCACTGACTAAAGCTTTAGTCAAGGGCTTTCTGTTTGGACAGACTGGTTAGGTTTTAAAGAAGTTCATATAGTAAACGGATGAAAAGGCTAAAAAGTCTTTGAAATGGCTTTTTTTTAGCTGAACAAAATAAAACTAAACTAAATAGAAACTATTTAAGTTTTATAAGAAGTGTTGCTTCTCCCTTAAGTTTTGTCTGGACCATCAGAACCCAGGAAAACGGACAGTTGCGGTTCTAAAGTTATAGGCCAAAAACTTAGTTCGTGGTTATAGTGCCACCATATGGCCAATCAGTGTTTTTTGGTCCGAGTAGTATCTGAACTCTAGCTGTGAGGGTTTCTGAGACCCAGATAATTTTAGGGTAGAATGATGATAATAATACATAATCCATCTCTACTGTTATCATCAAATGTAATGCATTGACTAAGTCATGAGTGAAGAGCATGCAAGCCAAATTTCATTCAAGTCCATGTAGTAGCTCATGAGATGAACATTTCACATTTGTAGTGGCCCTTGGAGCTTATGCGGGATTCACTTTTAATATGTAAACTTAGTGAAATTGCCTGAACATCTTTCTCAAATTTCAGGCTGATATATTAACTTATGAGTTATTGCATGTGGCGTGTATGCTCTGCTGCTGAGTGTACTACACTGAGCTACTGTAGCCCCTTAAAAGTTCATCCATCTACATTAGATTACAGGCATTTAGCAGACGCTCTTATCCAGAGTGATGTACAAGTGCATAGGGTCAAGGAACAACTAGTAGTCGGAGGATTGCTGGTTCGATCCCCCTCAGAGAGGATGTCAAAGTGTCCTTGAGATAGAAACTGAACACCACAAATAAAAATTAGCCTGGTGGTTAAATCTGGCATATTTACATTTCTGAATGTTCATTAACATGAACTGTCTCTATAAAGGAATTATCCGTGTATCTTGTAATTCCATTATAATTCTGGTGTCCTTTGTCAGTGTTGTATTCCGTGTGTCTTATTCTGGATACACATCATCCATTGCACATCTGTCCGTCTGTTTAAGGGTTTTAAGGGTGCTGTTTCTTATCCCATGTGAGGGTCTAGGGACATGATGTGTTACTTTAAAGCCCACTGAGGCATATTTGTAATATGTGCTAATGGGCTTTGCAAATGAAATGGACTTGACTTCGAAAGGTGACTCACATCCACTGGTGTTAACTGATGTCTTAAATTACAGGTAAAATGTGCAAGTTCTGTTTTATCATTGTTAATCACTACCCAGTGTGACAAATTCCACTCGTAATTCTAGGTTTATAATTAAACTCCAGAATGAGGGCAGACGTACATTTGTAGGTCAAAGTGGTTTGAGCACCAACATGCACACACTCACCTGTTCAGGTTTAAGGCCCGTGAAGCAGAACATGCCGATCTGGTCAATGACGTGCTGCCAGTTGTGGCTGGAGCCCTCCTTCTTCAAACCAGCAACCAGCTGCTCCCTCATTTTGATGATACGGTTGGCCATGCCATGAACCTCCTCCAGCCTGACATGGAGAGAGGTAAAAAAAATTATTTGCATAGAAGTGTTCAATCCATTCATTATATATTCACGCCAACCAATTAGCTTAAAGAGAATGAATGTGGGCAATTTGGACCAGTGTATTAACACGAAATATAAAGCTATGGTTTAAAAAAGAAAAAAATAATAATCTCAACAATCTTGACCTATGTGAGGAGAGCACATTGGAATAGGTCACAAAAAAGTTGCGTCAGTTTATCTGGACATAATACTTATTGAGAGAGCCTCTATGCAACTGTACTGTTTATACGGGTGGGGATGCCTGCAGTCAGTTGAGACTGAAGTGGTCACCTGTATGAGTGATGAATCATTCCTCCCAGATGAGCTATTCAACTTTCTATGATTTCCATACCTGGATTATTGAGCATGCATAAAGACATCACTGTGTGTGTGCGTGTGTGTGGTGTTAGTACATGTGACTACACACACACCATAGTGAGCGCAGCTCGGGTGTGTTGAGGATGGTGGCTGCGATTCTTGCTCCATTCATTGGTGGGTTGGAGTAAATGGGTCGGATGAGAATCTTCAGTTGAGACTCAACCCTTTTGGCCTCCTCTGCATCCTGACACACCACGGTGAACCCTCCCACACGCTCACCTGGAAACACACAGAGCCACATAGTGCAGATTAGGACCCCAAAAACTGAAGCAAAATAGAAAGAAATGAAAGCCACTTTATTCTGTCATTTGATTCTAACGAGTGTGTTCTCTGCATTTGATTGTACAGGAACGGTGAGCACCTGCAGTGCCTGGGGACCAACTCCAGTTCTTTTCCCTGTTGCCTTGCTCAGGGGCACACACAGGAAGGAGGTAAATGGACTCGTTTTTATTTAGCGCAGACACAGGGAGAACATGCAAACTCCACACAGAAAGGACCTTGGACGACCTAGGGTTCTACTCAGGAGCTTTTTACTGTGAGCTAACCAAGTTAGCTACTGGGCCACCTTTCACCCCCTAATGACCAGCTACAGCAGTCAACATCGGTTCTGCTTTCAGGGACATAGAGTTACAGTAGAGGAGTATCTTTTTCTCTGTCTAGTTGCTCATTTGTTTGTATTGTGTAACAGAAATAGGATACCATGTTGGCTTGGTCAGTGTGATTTGGAAAAAAAGGACTGAATGCAAGTAAAAGGAAGAAGGGAGTTCAGTTTTTCCTGATATAGATCCTTGAATGTGTACGTGGAGGCTCTTTTGATAGTGAACAATTTTATCTTTTATCAAAGTGTGCACTTTAGAGTGCGCACTTTAGAGTGCGCACTTTAGAGTGCGCACTTTAGAGTGCGCACTTTAGAGTGCACACTTTAGAGTGCACACTTTAGAGTGCACACTTTAGAGTGCACACTTTAGAGTGCACACTTTAGAGTGCACACTTCGGCAACTGACGGACCAGAAGCAGCGAGTTAGAACCCACCACAGGGTAGCAGGAAAAGTACCACTCCTTAGTCCCTCAAGCTCCATCTAAGTCTGTGTCCCACCCCCACAACGTGGGGACTACTTGTGACACACAAGACTGAGCGTCATCGCCAAATCACTGACAATGAATAAATTACATTTTCTCTAAACATAAATTCTCATGCAACTGAAGTCACCATATTATCATATAGTCATGAAACAACCTACAGCATCGTGTGATGCATTGAATAGTGATCACATTATAGATAAGAGTGTCATGTCCGCTGCATTTACTGCAAAAGATCAATAGATCACCAGCAGTAATCCAAATAATAGAGGATTCAACTTCGCAATCGTCATAAAAAAGGCCACAAATCACTCGATGGTCATGCTTAGATACCTGGAGTGGGCCTGAGAAAGGAAAGTTTTTTTGGCTTTTCATAAATGAAGTGAGCGAGTAAAGTAATGACCTCTCATGTGTTGTGACCTACCGTAGAGTCCCATGTTTTTGGCAAAGGACTGGGATAGAACGATGTTGTGTCCCTGTTCAATAAAGTAGCGAACAGCCCAGGCATCTCTGTCAATGTCCCCGCTGGCAAAGCCTTGGTAAGCCATGTCGAAGAACACCAACAGATCCCTTTTCTTATGGGAGATGGAAGGAGAGACTAGTGTAAGGACTGGTAACTGAACAACAGCCAATCATATTTAATCGTTATCATCGTCATTGCTATAATTGCTGATATTTCTAATAAGATTGTTGCTCTTTAAAAGTTTTATGTTGATGAACTACTGCATTAGTATTGGACTAAAATAAAGCTGACTGGTGTTAAAGTTCTTTGGTGGGTTAGTTTATCCTCACCTTCACAAGGTCAGAGATCTCCTTCCACTGCTCGGGTTTGGGGTCCACACCGGTCGGGTTGTGAGCACACGCATGCATCACGATCACACTCTTCTCAGGGATGTTCTGTGACGCGAGACAAAACCATCAGTCATAAAAATGAAAAGTGGACATGTACAGGCCATCCTAAGATAAAATATGTTTTCATGTCTTCACTCCCACTCCTCCACTTACAGAGATGTCCTCCAAAGCCCCCTTGAAGTCAAAGCCACAGGTGGAGGGTTCGTAATACCGATAAGCTTTCAGCTGCATGCCAGCATCTCTAAAGATAGGGGTGTGGTTTCCCCAGGAGGGTTTGGGCAGGTACACATCACGTGGACCACCATGGAAACGAGACTGCAGTGGATGAAAAAGGTGATGATGTTAGTCCAGCTGACACCAAACACTCACACAAATGAACAAACCAAACCAGCCCTCACCAAGAAGTTGGCTCCTATGCGCAGAGATCCGGTCCCTGAGATGGTCTGGACGGTGATGTTCTGAAAGGAGAGGAGAGATTTATCATCCAGTCCACTTTAAACTGTGAACGGCTGGGATGGGACTGCTCCATAACTCACCCTGCCACTCTTTATGACCTCACTATCAGCGCCGAGGGCAAGCTTGGCACAGGCCTTGCTGAATTCTCCGAGACCACCGATGGGAAGGTATTCCTTATCCAGCTGCTTGGCTGCAATCAGAGCCTCTGCCTGTTGACAGGCATGTAGAAGTTTATTACAATACAGAAATGAGGAAAGTTCCAAAAACACATGGAGACTTGCTCAAAGACCATTTAAGGATTGTGGAAAGCATGAAAGAGGAAAGTCTTGAGGCATCTTTTTTGAAGTAAGCAAGTCAGTGAGTCTGATGGGGACCAGGAGTAGTTTCCAACAATTCAGGGCAGGGAGAAAAAAAAACATCCGGACCGAGAATCCGTCACTTTTGCAGTGGGTATAGAACAGTCGACTAAAGGTTGAGTGAATGTTTGTCTTCATAGTTCGAAGCTACAAGAAAACTTGTCTCACCGACAGGACCAATAGCATCGCTTTTACACCAGTACAGGTTGAGGAAAGATGGATGACGTGGTGCTCCTAGAGAGGACGTTCATAAGCTTAGCAAACTGGACAGCCACGTGGAGTCGTACCTGGCGGACACAGCTGAGGACAAAGGGCTTCCCCTGGTCATCTCTGTAGGCCCCAACACCCAGGTTCATCTTTTTGGGGTTGGTGTCCCTCTTGAAGGCCTCTGTCACCCCCAGGATGGGATCGGGAGGCCCCATCTGGACTCCACCCCACCAGGAGCTGCAAACATTATGGTGAGATGACATGAGGACTGATGAGACAAGGACCTACTCAGCCTACTCAGCACCGTGTACTGAG
This sequence comes from Regalecus glesne, assembly GCA_900302585.1. Classification (NCBI taxonomy): domain Eukaryota; kingdom Metazoa; phylum Chordata; class Actinopteri; order Lampriformes; family Regalecidae; genus Regalecus; species Regalecus glesne. The sequence goes on from OMLC01042126.1 coordinate 31,217, forward strand.
AAACTGCTTTTCATAGATACGGACAGAAAGTAGCAAATATGTAAAGAGTTATCACAGAGATAATGGCTGACTAATGCAGATCTAAAATATGCCAATTCATTTGTTCATGGCCTTGTGTAACTCTTCTCACACTAACCCTCAGGCCTGACAACCCAAGTTGCCTTTTGTTGTCATTCACAGAAGCCTTGGCTACCAGACTACTTCCAGCACACATGTAAACCAAATTCAGCTCACACAGAGTTCGTGCAACACCCAATCTGAGAGTGCAGAGTCCAAATCCAGAAGCTTTCAGCTAATAGGCCCCCAAGGGGGGTAGAGGAAAAGCTCCCAACTCCTCTACTGTCTTTATTTACAGTTCAGCTGGCACGTGGCATTAAGTTGGGCAACTGAATGAGAGGAAAGAAAGTTCACCTTTCTTGACCATGTCAAAATTCACTAACTCTTTACTCAATCTCCACATTCAAAACTATCCATATTTTCTCTATTACGTTTGTCCCTCTTCAGGTGTAAAGGCCACAGTAGCTCAGCGCTAGAGCACGTGCTCTGGGAACTGATGAGCCAGAGGCAGTGGCTTCGAGCCCAACATGGAGTGTCAGGAAGGGGCATCTGGCCTTAATCCCTCACCCCCACAATGTGGGGACAGACCGTGACATGTAAAACTGACTCCCAATGGTGTGCTGAATCTCCAACTTCACTACATGCTGGACAATGAATCTGTTGATTTCTGTCCACGTTTCTCCGTGTGGGAGACCCGGTTTGTTTTGTTACATAATCGGTAGCCACACGCTACAACTTTAAAGCAATAAGCCTTCTTAGCTCCCCCGTTTCTCTTGAATGTACGAGTCCTGAACGTGTGTGTGGCCCCTTCACTGCAGCTAGCAAAACCATGGATGATTATTCTTCATTTCAAGTCAATGCACATGTTCTTCCGCTCAGGCCGGGGTCAAAAAAGGTCAACAAGCTCGTCTTTTCACGTGGTCATAGCTACACAAGTGGATTGGAGACTCCAGGCCTTCCTGTTTACAGTGCGAGAGGAAATATTCTAAACACTTCAAGAAATACTAAAAAGCTGAATCAGTTCAACTGTTGAACCGATTCAGCTTTTTGTGATTCCCTTGCCTGGATGATTTGAGCATGCATCAAGACACTTCAAGAAATAAAATATTAGTTGGCTCCAATCCCATCCAACTCCCTTTAGAAAAACAGGAGCACACTGAGCAGGATGTTTAGCAGAATGCTGTCCTGACATCAGTGCGGGGGGGCAGGGGGGGGTCATTCTACCACTGTGGGGCTAGGACAGAAAAGATCGGGTAGATCGGCTGCAGGGGCCTCTGAGCGATGGGGTAACCAGCTGTTCTAAGGGAGCCGAGAAGATGTCTTCATGCATGCTGATAATCCAGATGGGGAAGTCACGTTGTGTTCAAATGAACTAATCCACCTTCTTTGTGACTAACCAAAATGGAGTGATGGTTGAATACGAGAAACCTTGAGATTCAGGAAGACCTTTTATGAAGCCGTCTGCCTCAAATCCAAGATCCCCTAGCACCAGCCTAGGCCTCAGCAACATAATCTAAAGAAACCTTCTGAGTATCTTCATGTGGTGATGAATAACTATATGGTTTCCCGGTAAACTGTAGAGTACTTAACATCTTTGGAACAAGAGATATGAGAAAAATCTCTGAGTGATGCATCAATTATGCCACGTCAACAGCTTATACGAAGGCGGGCCATGGATCTGGCGGAGCCTATCCTCATTAGGCAGAAGACAGAGAAACACTCAAAACAGGTGACCAGTCCATCCAAAGGCAGGTGTGGGGGATGAAGGCTGGGTTCTTTCCTGATGCCCCATAGTGGGTTTGAACCTGCAGCCCCTGGCTTGTTAGTTCCCAAAGTGCATACTCTACCTCTGAGCTATGGTGAAACTGCTGATGAAGATGTATGGAACCACCCAAAAATATATGTTGTGGAGGATTACAGGAGATTGGGAATTTAACCTCCCATTTCAACAGGCTGGGAAAATATAGACACATAATCACTTCAAGTGTAGGCTTACGGCATATTGGGAACAGCCATGACATTTAAATGGGATGGCAAATAGAGTATTACTTCATTAGATGGCTGATTCGATCACAGTCTGGGTTTCCTGTACATGTAAAGAGTCTATAGAACCAGAATGCTGGTGGCCATGTTCACCTGAAAGTACAAATCTGGGAAATCAGAGTGCACAAGATTCCTGATGTGGGACACAACACATGCACACATTATCATTTTTCCACCCTGTCCCCGACTGCACTCCTGCTCACATCTCATCTCGGGTTTCAATCGCTTTCAAAGACTCTGACGCTTGCAGCTAAACTTAGGACTGGAAGGTCTGTAAAGGGCAGAAGCCTCCATTTCCCTAGACCAATAAAATAAGAGTACACCTATTTTCTATCCATTAAAATAATGGACCACCATGGCATCTTGACTGTGTCTCATAAAAGCAGCATCCTCGAGTGCCGTCATAGAGACTAACCTGTTGTTTTCTGGAAAGAAAAACATAAAATCAACTAAATTATCAGTTAAATTGACATTTGGATGCATTCACTATGGCTGGCTTCAACATGTGATCCCATGAGATCAACATGTGTCCATACCACTCCACATTTTAATCAGGATTTACTACATATCAGACACAGAAAAAGTCTAAAGGTGAAAATACACAGAATCCAGCATGGATGCATCGGGACACACTGGAAAACTGAATGCTCCAGCCGGTGGGCAGTGTGTGGTTTTAGTTTGTCCATTATCAGCATGGCAGCCAGGTCACAAGCACTCTCATTTTACAGCTAAACAGTTCATTAAAATATGTTTCTGAAAACATTTGAGCCAAGAGATAGACAATGCAGTAATCTTAGTTCATAGCTGATCAACACTACCTGGTTTGACAGTATGATCGGAGTTTCACAAGCCAGGAGCATTGCACTGAATGGACTCATTTACATAAAGATGAGTACTATTAACAGAGGATGGGAGAATACTTACAAGCAGCATTGTAAGATGGTGACAGATGTACTCTCAGTCCCCCTATAGAGAGAGGGGGGTGAGAGTACAAGACGAGCGCTCTACTTCCTGAGCTATGCCACCTGATTTACAAGTAATATATAAATATAT